>NDXB01008005.1:488618-501454 GCA_002631895.1 Agapornis roseicollis
TTTTTTTTTTTTTTTTTTAAATCAGAAGCCTGTTTTCATTGTTCTTAGAAAGGACTATTTTTTAAAACCCGTTAGTTCTTTTTAAATGCTTAAGTTTATATTCAGCATGATTCAGTCTAATTCAGTCTAATTTCTGTTAACATGTCTGCAAGTGTAACAATATCCTTATCCTTTTCAAGCTGTTTGAGTGTGGGATTTTTTTCAGGGTTCTCTTTAAAAGTTTAGCTGGCTGTTTTATAATTTGTCACCTTTTGTCTTCTTTCAGCAGTATGTCATTAAGTCTTTAATTTGGTGTTTCCTGTTGTCTGCAGAGGGATATATGCTGTTTTAAATCCAAAGGACTGCAGACATAGATGGTGGGTAAAATCTGTGAACCATAAGTAAATTCTTATAAGGAACATACAAAAAAGATTGTTCTTCAGTCAGACTTAAGCCATTACTTTCTTCAAAAGAAGAAAAGACACAAGTTAAGAAAAAGGCACCGCCAAAGACCTTCTGCCCAAATGTGCATCTCCATGAAGTTTCCTGCTGAGTGCATATGAATGCACTGCGATCTGGGAAAAGGATCCAAATAGGATTTCAAACATCCAAAAATTTTAACTCAAACATTTAGGTATTTCACCATGCTGCTATTCATTCATTCACTGATTTTTTTGTCTTAGTTTAAAGAGATGCTAAACAAAAGGAGAAGAGCTCTACATGTATTTACATTCCAAAACTAAGCTCCCCTTACCACCCCCCTAGTCTGTCATCCCTTCATAGCTAAACAAACCGTAAAGTCTAGCCCTATGTCCTTGAAGTAAAGTCACAAACACAGTAAGACGAAAGTTTGGTCTTTCAAGGAAAAAAAGACGAAAAGCAGTTTTAATCTATTATAGCTGCCTATGTTGTTTTTACTATGAACAGCATTGCATTCAGCTAATACATGCAGACTAAACTGGTGGAGGAGTCGGATCAATTTCTTTACTATTTTGGCTCTACTCAGCTCTGCTCTTTGACAATTTCCCAGTCATTAATAGCCCTTCCTGTCCTACTGCTAAGACTGGCTCTTATATACAAGTGATACATTTTGCAGAACTATTTTGCAAACAAAACCAAAGGATAAATATTTTACCATGTAGAAAGTAGGCAAGAACAACTGCTGGCTCTAGCAGCAGAGGGGTTTCAACAGAGGGGAAGCCTGACAGACTCTGCCGCCTGCACTAAATACGGCACACTGCAG
This sequence comes from Agapornis roseicollis, assembly GCA_002631895.1. Lineage (NCBI taxonomy): Eukaryota > Metazoa > Chordata > Aves > Psittaciformes > Psittacidae > Agapornis > Agapornis roseicollis. Next base: position 489,841 of record NDXB01008005.1, read on the forward strand.
AATCCTCTTGGGAGACGCTGGGTGCTTCAGGCAGGGCAGATCATATGCTGCAAACACCAAAATCCACAGGTTTTCCCAATTTCTGACACCAATATTTTTCACACAATACACAACATATGGGCTGGGCTAGGGTTTGTACCTTTCCCAAGGAGCTGAGAATGTAAATAACATTAAAAAGTCACATTCTCCCATTGACAAACTCCATAATACTTTCCATTTGTGCTGAGCATTTACTGGCACGAGTTCTCTGCAGCAGCAGATGTAGAAATACCCCATTTGAAGCAGGCAAAAGGATGTGTTTGTGAATCATATTTTAAACCTTAGCATAATACATACAGTTGAAAGCTTTTAAACATGGAGTTACACTCTAAAGCAATTTAATCTTCTTGTGAACATGCACAATGATACATTAGAATAATACAGCTACCTAACAAGGCCTCTTTGATGAGGGTGGCAAACAGTATTTTTAAAGCACTCACAAACTCAAACTTTTTAAACTTTAGAGGGACCTGTTGAGAATAGTGACAAAGATGACGAATTGAATCACATCCTGTTCAGTTTGAGTGCTTCTGGTGAGACACTGCTAAGCACCACCTTCTTTTTGGGCATTAAACATGCAGCAACACTTTTCTTAGGCTGGTGCTAAAATGTATTAAGACTACTGTTTCTGGCTGTGCTCATGATATGTCTTTTGCTTTGTTACGTAGATTCAGCTTTAAATGCTGAAGGATGGCAGAACCTGACATTCCACCTGCCCTATCTGAAAAAGTTTTAGACTCTTCTGTGCCAAAAATGTGGATCTCAAAAGCTGCACAGGTTGAAATGATTTCTCTGAATCCTGCCAGCAAGTATGAGATAGAAATGTATAGTCCATGTTTAAATATCCTGTGACCAGAATATTTAACTGTTCATGCTCATGCCAATTAAGTTTTTGAGAACCTTCTTTTGTTTCTTTATTACTTCATAAATACAGTTAGGTTTTTTGAAAGATGTTTGCTGTCACAAACTCAAAAGGAAATTTCTCCTGGAAATGGTCAAAATTGCTAGTAGAAGCTTGTCTGTGTGGGGAAGGCATTGTCAAAATGTGGAAGTACTACAGCTATTCCATCCAAATTCCCACACGGACACTTAGTAAAAGCTTTTCTGTGGTTCAGCTTAATCTACTTTCAAAGTGGACTAAAAAAGGCACTCAACATCCACTCAGAGAGCTACTGGAGAAGAGCTATTCCTTGACAGATATTTTGGGTTATTTCTCCATGTAGACAAGCCTTAAATGATACCTTTCTTGGCATCCCTCCTAATGTTACATCACCCACCACAATGCTTTCAGTCTTTTGGAAACAACTTTGTGGGTAGATCACAGTATTCTGCATTCTAAGCTATGTAAACTCTTCTATACTCCTCATGTACAGAAGGTCTGCATTTATACTGAAAATATTGTCTGATGATTCCTCCTTCCTGTTACGAAGGTTTTCACTATTATCTTTCCTTCATACATGGAAATTTTCCATATAAATTAAAAAGGAAGTTCCTGAGGTTTTTTGTGTAATTTTTTGGGAACAACAAGCATGAAGGAACTTGTTTTCTTTAATCTAGGAAATGTTGTGTTTAGAACTCCAGAAACATGAATTTTAGGTCTCGACTGAAATTGCTCTTTTTCCTGACCTTTGTAAGAGGAAATTGATGATTCTGATATAGTAGTTATGTTGCTAATCCAAAACTTAAACTGTGCATTAAATCTGTTCTATGATGACAGAAAACATATGCAACTGTGCAGATACATCCATAAGGAGAGAGGCATCCCAACAATTTTAAGATAGAAAACAGCAAACTCTGGATGCCCAGGGGAAAGCTAAACAAAACATAATTTCACACTCAGTAAATGAAGAATTAGAGAACAGGTAAGCAAGACTTCTCTTCCTTTTCCAAAGCAGAAGAAATTCTGCCAGCCAACCAACTCCAGCCAAAGTAACGGAATATATTGCTAAATAACCCGATTTGTCATGTAACACCCTGTCTTGTCCCTGTCCACCAGCATTATCAACATTACATGAAAAATTAGTTTGTTTCACTGAAACTCCTAACATGGAATTTCAATGGTTATCTGTGTTTCAGATATATAATTGAATATATTGCTACAGACATTTTAAAAAAGCAACACAATCAGTGTTTCTTTCCCTTTCTCCATAAACAAATTGAAAAGACACTGGCACATAATAATTATTTTGGCACATGCTAACCTAACCTTGAACACACAAAAAGCTGGAAATTACTCAGTCTTGGAAGATGGTCAGGCCAAAGAACATAAACCCATTTATTGGAAAAATGTTCCAAACATGGCGACAAATGGGACACTGCAGAAAACAAAACTGTTCTGGACATCATCGTAAGGCTCTTCATGACCTGGTGAGAGAAGATGCTCGAAGGCATGACGTGAGGAGCCTTGAATAAAAATACACGGAGTCATACTCAATAACAAAATGATGATTTCTCTGGTCTGCTCCAGTCTACGTGAATCCCATCTGCTGTTTGTTCAGTCTCTTCACCTTCATCTACTCATTTACATTTTGTGAGAAATAAACACATTTCACATCTAGCTGGTTTACAGTCAAGCTTCAGTCTCCTGCTTCCCTCATTCCACCCCTGATTCTTAAACGCTTCTAAATTTTTATGATTGTTTTCTAAATGATACAACCTGTCTGCTAAAGTGAAGGGGAATGCCATAGCAGTCCTAACTCTCAGACCTGATCATTGACGCTTTCTTGTCTGAATGAGCTATGTCAAGCATCCATTTCATTAAACCACTGCATCTGGCCTATAGGATTTACATGAATTTGCAGATGTAAAAAAACCCCAAAAAGTACAATGCAGGAATGGAAACCCAAGCTAACCAGCTGGCATGTGCTCTGTGAATGAACACACCCATAGCAGGGTGCCAGACTTCCTCTTCTTCTAATCTAAAAAACCTTTCCAAGAGCCTACTGCTTCTCCTAGGTCCAGTCTGGTTTGAACACTACTCCTTTGCTGTCTGTATCTATTGACTGTGCAGCAAACCAGCTGCCAGAATCTTGCTTCTGTCTCACCATTTGAAACTTTCTCTAAAAGCAAATCCACAGCATTAGCAGTGAAGTCCCTCTGTATGTTAACCAGACAACTCCACACCAATTACCATCCTCTGCTCCTGAAAGCACTCACAAGTGAGGAAAATGTGAGGTAAGGCTGCTTTTGCAGTCTGCATTTTGCCCTCTTAATTGCTGTTAAGATACCAAAATAATTACACGCATCAAATCCTATTTTCTGTAAAGATCATAGAATCATAAAATAGTTAGGGTTGGAAAGGACCTTAAGATTCAACCCCCCTGCCATAAGCAGGGACACCTCACACTACACCATGCCACCCAAGGCTTCGTCCAACCTGGCCTTGAATACCGCCAGGGATGGAGCACTCACAACCTCCCTGGGCAACCCATTCCAACACCTCACCACCCTAACGGTAAAGACTTTCTTCCTTATATCCAATCTAAACCTCTCCCTCCTTGATTCTGTGCAAGGTGGCAGCCTCTGGAGAATGAGTTCTCCATCTCTATGAGTAGACTAGACAAAATGAAGAAAGCATAACCATGCAATTTGCCCAACACTCTGTGGCTCTTCAACAGAGTTCTACTTTTCTACCACCCAGTCAGTACGCCAGAAGCTCTCAATTTTAGTTTGATTATTCCTACACTGAAACCCACAATTTCCAAAGGCAGTTGAATTCACTGGGAGTAATGTATAGTGCAAAACAGGGTGATAAATCCCTGTTATGGGGCTTTATTCCTGGCTTCAAAAGGTGTTTAGGCATCTTCAGAAGGACACCAGAGAGTATTCACAGCAGAGTAGCCTTGGCGAGGTAGAATTCCTTCCTCAGTAACAAGCAATTATGAAAGCGCAGATTATTAACATCAGTCAGCAGACATGACACCTGATCTCATGCTTTTCTGATTACCTGCCCCAGGACACCTTTGTCTGGGCCAAAGGGTATTTAGAGAGAGGAAAGCAGCTGCAGCCACAGCCACCACTATTTTATCTGCGTCCTGTCTGGAGTTTAAATTGTGTGTGTCATACTGACGCAAGACACTAAGATGGTTCAAGTGTTGTGCTAATAATGCTTAGTGATTTTGGCAGGAACCCAGGAACACATTGTACAAAGGAAAAGCTAGACAGACTATGACAATTTTCAACGGCTTATAACTTGCTCAAGTCTCCAAAACTTTTCAAGGAGCTAGCTAAACACTCCCTTCAATTTTTCACCTTTCCTTTGCAGGAAGGGAAGTAAACAGAAGTTGCTGGAAGTCAGTAAGAGCTTTTCAAACCAGGAAACATTAAGATTGAAATATAGCAACAGTACAGCTAGTTTGCACTTCCCCTGAAAAAATTCGGACACCAATTTAATGGTAAAACAACAGCAAAAATCCCTTATAATTGTCAGTCATTAGCTTGCGAAACCCTTACGAGTTTTCATCTTGCTAAGTTCATATGAGATATTTGTAGAAATGCCAGAAGTTGCTTAAACATGAAGGACTTTTAATGTGAACTTGTTTTACTAGTAATAAATCTATCTATCAAGATAACAACTTAGGAAGACTAATTGTATAGAACTCCTCATAACTGAAACAGCATGTACACTACTAGAGAGAAACAGAGCTCAACTGAGTCTTCAGGAGACTATCACCTCACTTTATACAACAGAGTTCTGAATTACATAAACTTTTGTTATTTGCCACATATACTTACATACACACATATACACATATATTTGCAAGGCATTTTAATACAGAGGGAAATAAAAAAAAAATCCATTTTGTTACAGAAGCAACCAGTTTAATGTCAGGAAATTCATTACTGCATGACAGCATGGAACTGCTGGTCAATCCAGCAGAAAGCTAAGACTGGAAAAAATGTTTTCTCTACATAAGCCTTAAATTGACCTAGTCAGAACCATAAACAACCTGGTCTACTGGAAGGTGTCCCCACCCATTGCATGGAGGTAGCAACTGGATGATCTTTAAGGTCCCTTCCAACCCAAATTGTTCTGATTCTATGATTAAACAGAGCAGGAATCCCTCTGTAAACTTTTAGAGGTTTTGCCTGCAGGAATGCATTTCCACAACTATCATCCCACAGTTGTGTCTAGTCCAAGCTGTAACAAATTGACAAACACTGGCAGTTAAGTGTTCCCAGAAAAGAAACTTGTTTAGAAGTTTCAAATCCAGGTACTTTAATGCCTGGTGAGTGAGTTTACACAGTTTCTGAGCTCTCTTCTCCAGAGGAAACTGTGACAAAGACAAAAGTTGTTCTATACTGTGAAGAAATGGGTTGTGAGAAAGGAAGCATCAAGATAATTCAAGCTTTGGACTGATCTCCAAAAGAGTCCAACAACCTGATCTATTGTTCTTCAACAGCTCTCAAAATTTAAAATGCAAAATCCCAGGACAGAGATTGTATATGGCACAAAGCAAAAAGCGCAGTACTTAAGATTAATAACAAATACTTCTAAATCTGTGTCAAGCATTTAGCTGCCGATAAGACAAAAATTTCCTCTCGTGTTTCTACTTTGGCAGGACATTAAGCACATGCAATACTCTATCACCTGTCATATATAACTCAGTTCTTAAAGTGGTCTCAGTTATGCACAGCAGCAGGTAAATTAGTTTCTACTTTTTCCTTTTTTTCCCCAAGAAGACCATGACTCACTCTCCCCAAATAAAGCAAAATGAAACATAGACTAGAAGCCTTAAGTATTTTCACATCCTTCCCCTATTAATTTCTTCATTCAGAAACAAACAATGAAAGAGCAGGGGCCTATCCTGTGGAAAAATAGATAGTAAACAACCAGTTTGGAAACACCTACAGTATCAAAGTTCTTCTCTGGAAGATTATTAGACCATAATATGACCAAACGAATAAGGTCCCTGAATTTTCAGTCACCTAAGCTGAGTAAGCTTTAACTGGTGTTTTTATAACTAATCTACTTCCCAACATCCTGTATTGTATATCAACTCTTTGTATTCATTCAAAATCTAACAATTTTAGTTTAAAAAATAAAAATAATAAAAAAAACCTTATAAAACATATCGTGCCTTGAAAAAGTGACTCCAGTACAATAGATCTGTCTTCGCTCTCTGAATTATTCATGGACAATATCCTGTTCATCCTAATACAATTTTATTCTTACAAAAAGCAAACAATACAAGTGGTTTGGGGGGGGAGAAGGTGGTGGTGGGGGGGAGCTGCATCACATCTTGTCCCAACCAGTCCAAAGCAATTCTACATGGGGAGATTCCTCTGGATATTAGACTTCCTTAATGAAATTCAGGTGTAATCCCTAAGGCTCTATTGCAAAGAGTATCTTTAGCTTAGCTACAGAACATGGTATTTGCCAAGAGGGGATTAATTACATTTAGATGTGTCTACTATGAATACCAACAAGTCTAGAGCCACTATTTAAAATCCATTTCAGAATTCACTCAACTTAAAATTGAGTAAGGAACAAAATATTAATAGTTAATAAAACACACTAGGAAATACTATTTAAGATCAGAAAGACTTCATTGTTATTAGTTTTCATTTTATTAAGGTCAGTCACCAACATTAATATTACAGAAGTTTTCTAAAATGACCTATAGTAAATGCCAAGCATAAACCTCTATGATTAACTCACAGAAACAGCTTCTAAACTTAAATGGAAAAATGCTTTTATGGACCACAGAAAATACTTATGGGGAGAAAAATGTTCAATTCTACTCCCAGATTGCCACAATGCAAACCCTGGTGTGATCCACAGAGGTTTTCCACAAGCACACAATGGAGCCCAACAAACATTTCTCTGTTACTTTGCTCTCTCTCTCATGCTCTTCCTAAAGAGAAAGCCTTATCCACTGATACTACTTTGGTAAGTTTTTATGTTTCTTCCATAGTTCTCATGCAGTCTAGAAGAGATTCAAAGCAGAGATACAGTCAAGCCATACATCTCTTTTGTGCAAATCTATTTCTCAGCAGCTTCAGTCTTTATATTTCTTACTGAATTTTATTTATTTTTTTTTAATACTTTCAGCCCGTTAATCCATTGTCTCCCACCTGGGACCACAATGTATTCAGTACTCAGAGCACTCCCAGCAGTACATGGGGTCTGAGACTGCTCTTTGTTGCCAGACAGAGTACGTATTTAAAGAAAAGTAAAAATATTGACTAAAGAAAAATAGACAAATAGCTCTCAATGTAAAACTGTTAACAGAAATCATCCTAAATAGCAGCCCCTCACTCCTTTTGTTTCAGGAAGACGTTACATCTCTGCTATGCACTTCAGACAAATATCCTCAAAACCAGCAGATATTTCACTTTCACATTTCCCAAGCCCTGAAATACTGCACTTTAGAAGTATAACAGTCATTCTTCAGAGAGAAAGTTACCAAGACACTGACAAAAAGTACCAATGAGACTTCTATAGAATCAGTTAATGCGTGTGTTTTTGCATGGAAAAAAGCAATGTAGAGCTTTTTCAAACACTACTAAGTCAATGGGCTGTTTTCTTACATAGACACAGTAAAAAGATAATGCAAGTGGCTATGCCCAATAATCAGTGATACACTGCCTGTGATCCTAAAACTGACTGTAATCCCATGCTGTATACCTATCTGTATCCAGATTTTAAAAAGGCTCAAAATAACATGGGAAAAAAGCCCACAGAAGAATCAGTGCTTACAGACCTTGATTATCTCAACAAAAACTATCCATTCTCAAACTTTTTATTTACTGACAAAATGAAACAATGTGTTCACTTTCTTCATCACCTTAGTGTATTTATTACTCTTTTCTAAATGCTTCAGATTTGATCCTCTTATCTGATTGTCTGATGCACCCCCATGAATGGGGTGATGCTGGGAAGGGTTCTCTTAAACTATAAGCAGAAAAAGCTGAAAATGAATAGAGCAGATCACATACTTATCCAGACATATAAAATGTAATTTAATACTGAATGTAATTTAAAGAAGCTTTGGACACAAATCCTCCAGTTAAAGTTAAGCAGCAAGCTGTATACTACATCTACATTTATATTTATTTATAATTGTATTACAAGTCCATAGTTTTAATATTTTCTATTACACAGGCTACTAATGTACATAAGTCTGACAGTGATAACTGTTAAGATGGAGAAAAGCCTCTGTATTCCTGGGCCACCTTATTTTTCAGCTTTTTGCTCTCTCACAACATAAACTTTTCCTTCCTATAGACCTTTGAGAAAACACACAAATGATCTGTGCTAATAATGCGTTTGTGCTTGATGGAGGGGCTGATCCAATTGAATTTGATTCTAAAAACAAGCTTGATAATACAATTCAGGTTCCTTCACTTAACCAGCAGGATGATGTATTCCTAGGCACACTGTGATACAAATCTACACAAAAGCAAACAGATGAGAAGTTGTCAGGAAAACAAGAAAAATACAGCAGTAGCTATCACCTATGGAATTCTTTTGCGTCTCACTTATATATATGAATAAACAATCTGCATTCTGTTAACAGCAGTATTTTTCCCAGCTCCTGTGTTAATTTTATAGCCTAACTGTCAAGTTCTAAAAAGAGAGGCTTAATATAGATCAAAAAGTAAGACCCTACTCACTGTTTACTCAAACTGGGAAAGCAACTGTGAGGGTGAGCAAAAGGGTAAGACTGTTCTGCTTCAGCACTTTAACTACAGAGAGAGGCACCTGTAATGACCAATGAGGTGACCAGGGGAAGAAAATAACTGCATTCCTGTTCTCCTCCAATGGAAGGTCCAGAAACAGTTAACCTAATTCATGCACTTTTAAATGTCAAATTCTTCAGGCTAACGTAACACAAAGGATATACGTGTTATTCTAACCACCAAATCTTTTTAGAACTTATAAGCTGGTAATAAATCAAATTTTCAAGGGACTATTAGAAGATACCTCTTTTCATTTTTAAGTATGCAAAGAGGAAGCTTCTGTCACCCAATTCTTGTATGAAATGCCCCTTAAGTTTGTATTTATTCTTACTCTGATAACTACAGTAGGTCCCAGCTCACTGCAAATAAGAAAAAGAAATACCCTGACATTTGAGCCAAAACAGAGGTGTTTCCAAACTGGAAGCAACAGTCACCAACTAAACAACCCAGTCCAAGCATACAGCCAGTGAAAGTAATTACACAATAATGTAATATGTTAAATCCAAAATCAACTACTTTTAACTGGATGACCTTAAAAGTGTTAAAAGTAACCTGCAAAGGAAGAAAGAATGTACACAGAACATTATACAAAGGCTAAAAGAGTAAAAACATTACTCCCTTACTATTATTACTCTTTATTTACTTAAAGGAGTAATGTACTTACTCTGTCACTATTTATACTGCAAGACTGGGAAACTTTTATAGACTGTTTGCATCCTTTATCCAGTTTATTTTAATTACAGTATTTAAGTTTTCATTTTTGTTTTTGTTGAAAAAACTTCCCCATGTTTGCCAGGAGAAAGCTTAGAATTTCACAAGGTGTTTCTGATGCAGGCTTGTAGAGCAATAAACAAGGAGTACTTGGGATGAATTCCTGAAGCATGCCACAGTTTATTAAAACTGTGAAGAAATCAACAGAAACAAGAGACTTTTGAAAAAGGCAGGCAAACCCAAAAAATGAGGAGAGATGAAACTGAGCAGCTGACCTGCCCTCCCCTCATTGAAATGGGGCATCAAGGGAATGTGCTGTCCTCTTTCTGTCATGGAGATTGTCACCCTGTCTTTCCTACTCCCTAGGACCTGGTACATCACGGGCTGTGTCTGGAAACACATGTAGTGAGTAATAAAAGGTTAATGAAAAAAATCCTCCTCTTACTAAGTTTCAAAGCATCTTCTTTTTGCCAAGGTCAGTAAGAGCAACACTCCAAGGCTTTTAAAAGACAGTCTATCCTGGTTTTTTTTTTAATGTTTTTAACTCAAAGGCCAGGCCAAATATTTTTGATGGGAGAATAAAGGCAGGAAAACAAGCTGGAACAAGCTACGTTTTAGGGGATGACTGATGGGGCAGGGGAGGGGGAGAAGAAAAGTTTCAAACCATCCTTAAACAAACATGTCAATAGGTCATTTTTGTGCAAGTCATTTAAGAAAAAAACCCAAACCAACCAAAAAACATCTCACCGTATTATAATTACATTTACAAGGTGAGTCTCACACACAGAGCAAGGCTTTTGATACAGGTCTGACCATTGCCATCTCATGCTGCAGCTGTCTCCTTGTCCAGGGCACCTGTAGGATCGACTTTTCTTCACCCAGCTGCTTATTGCCATAACATGTGCAGGAGTTTAATTGCCTTCGAGATACTGACATCAGAATCTCATCATAAACCAGCCAAACAACTTCAAAAGTCCAGTTTCAAATAAAAGCTCAACCAACCACAGGTAAAAGGGATGCATATTGACAAGTGACTGTGCCCCACGGCAACAGCAGCCTGTACACAGACAATACATTTTCTCTTACCTGGATAACTACAGCATTGTACTGTCTTCACTTGCCCATCCTGACACTACACAGTTTTCTCAAGCAAACATCCTGAAGCCAAAATTCTACTCCCAGACCAAACAAAGGCATTACATCTAAGACCTGTTATTTCCAGTTTTCTACAGTTTTGCCCATTCTCATCATTTTGAAGGCACAACTCTTGTCAGTAAAGATGCAGCTTGTCATCTACCATACCTTTCACCAAAATAAAACTAAAAAAAGTGGGCCACAGGTGCTATATGCTCTTCCAGTAGTTTTTCCTGTAAGGGTGATTGAAAATGGTGAAGAGTGGTAGTTCTCTCTGAGAACTCCAGACATGATCCCAGAATACTGCTGCGGGGTATTTCTGTGGAAGAGCTAAAAATCAAAATGACTTTGGGGTTCTACTTCTTTGAAAGCTACTGTTCATCTGCATATTCAGAAAGGCCTTCTTTCCACTGTGCCATGTCTGGGGCAGGGCAGGGCAGAGCTGTAACCCACAGTACCCCAGCCAGGCCGTTACACATTTGGTTCTGCATAAAGAGAAACAAACCACACTAGGTCAATAGAGCAGGAAAAAAACCCATGAAATCCCCTTAAACTAGTGTCATGGTTTAAGCCATAGTGAAACAATCAACTGCAACAGATCTTTTGGTACTATTCAGGAACCTGTATTTTAACAGCACCCAGAAACAACGCATATGCTGTGAAGACAACTTTAGACAGACTGGAATTTCTCATTCCAAGCAGTATGGGCCAGAAATACAGTTACTTGACTGTTCTGCAGACTCCTCATAGAGTTTCTCAAAGTACCGCAGATGTGTCATATGGTCAATTATTCTCCTTAAGTGTGATCACTGTGAAACAGATTCAGGAGTAAATATACTGTCCAGCTTGTGACCTTGAAATCTATACATTCTAATTTCATGTAAGAGCTACTCAGCAACAACAGCCGTATGGACTTTTAATCTGAAATGCTCCATTCTCATAAGGATTGAGCCTTGAACATGGACTGTTCTAGTTCAATTTGTCCTGGAATTTATTTAAATCAGCATGTTCTTATTCAAAGCTTCCCCCCTTAAACCCCCCCCCC
>NDXB01008005.1:501604-511674 GCA_002631895.1 Agapornis roseicollis
AAGCTTCCCCCCTTCCACCCCCCCCCCCCCCCGACAATTTTGCTAAAGCATGCAGGATTTTCCATTTTACACTAAGCATTTTAAAAATGCACTTTAGAACTGATATCTAAAATTCACTTGACAGTTTTTATAATGTATACAAATACATCTTAATAACTGGAATTGAGACCCCACTTCAGAGGTGCTGCAAAATAAATAGTTTCAGTCATTATACAGGTTGTTCTGTTTCTGGATGCTGAAACAGACCGATCACTAAATTCCCAAAACAACAGCTGAATGCATTCATCATGATTTTAAAAGGACTCCACCCTCATAATTATACCAAGTGTAAAATACTTTCAAGTTGCCTGCAAAATGTGCGAGGAGGTTTGAGATTTTTGTAGCAGTTTCTGTATAAACTGAGGGATTTACCAAATGTTATTTCATGCTAGTATTTAGTACAAATTTTTTTTTAGTAACAATAGAACTGCTTTCTTATTTAAATGGTAGCTTGAAACAGTAAATACACTGGAAAAACGGTCAACAATTGAAATGTTAGCAACTCCATTGATTCTGTGTTTTTTCAGCCTAAACCAGGACACCTACCAGAACAAACATATATATCTAAAAGAGGGTACCACCATTTGTGAGGAAACAAAGGTATAAAAACAGACATCCATAAAAGTTGTAGATATACTTTTCTTGTTTGGAAAGACACTGGATTTTCCAATGTATTTCATAAAGCTTGGTGTAATCTACATATAACATAACACTATTTCTTTAGCCATTACAAAGCCTGTCTACCATATTCTCTTTGCTTTCATTTTTTAGGCAGAACTGAATGCAGCTCAGTGACACTGTGATAATTAGTAAGAAATATATCATTTCATATGGAAGTATTTGTTAAGCTAAAGCTTGAAGTATAGATTTTTTAGTACAAAGTTACATATGAAGCACTGACTTCATTTAAATGACAGAATTAAGATAGCAAGTAGAGAAAAAGCACTAGCCTGGATACATCATAAACATCCTGAAAATTGTAATATGTTAAATGATTATAAAGAACAGTGCTTGTCAAGGCTAAAACTGAACTGATGGTGTTTCATTGGAAGTTGATGCTGATGGCCTTACAACTATAATTACAAGACCAAAAACCAAAAAAAAATCCTATAATTAATATAGGTATTATTGCATGTATAATATAGAAAAACCTTTTTTCCAGCTGTATCAAGTTTAAGAGTTCGTTTTCTGTGACAGAAATATACAAGCTCATTCAAAAATTTGGCTAAATAGAAAGAATAACTACATATAAATAGTTTCTAAATAGATACTAGGGAACTAGCATTCTTAGACACTGGAGAAGAAACTCTTACCCAATACAATGTTTACTTCTTTACTAAGTTGCAGTCAAATTGCAGATAAAAATATTCTCCCAGGTCATGAGATAGCATGAGATGCAATAGTGAAATAGAAAAGGATGGTACAAATCTGACAGAGTATGGAACCCATTCTCTGTTCTTCCCTTTTCCCAGAGAGCTGAGGCATCAGAGAAACACTAGTATGACTAAGCCATTCTTTTATGGCTTAAAATCAATAATCATATGATAGCAGATCAGAGTCACATCAGTTTGCTGCAAAATGTCTTTTAAACCACAGTGAAAAAAATTAGCAATCTTTGTAAAACTATCAGAATGATACAGCAGGTGTCTGCCATTAATAAAACAGAGAATAGCAGGCAATGAAATCTTTACTGCATTCCAAGTTAGTGTGAGATTTAAAGTAAAATTATGGAACTTTGACTTGGACACATTTAAAAATTATGATCCCTGGAAAAAAAAAAAATCAGAATGGGATTTACTCACACTTTGAATAAACCTTTTTGATTTTATAGGATATTTGACTATCATATGCAAGAGAGACACATCAAAATGGTGAAGACCAAGTTATATTGTTAATAGTAATTTCTGGCAAAAAGTATGAGGGAGAATTGGAGAAGATGGGTACCTCTAAGCATTCCTTGCAACTCATTGCTCCTGGCAACTAAGGAGAAAATTTAAGCCTCCACACAAAAAATAGTTCTGACTGCCCTTTCTCCTACTTTTCAGTGACAGGAATCTGAGTATAAAACTAAGATGACCAAATATATCCCAAAACTAAAGTACAGAGATTAACTTGTTACATTTAGACATATATTCTATTGTACTCAGCACATCCCTTGCTGAGTAATGTAATTCTCCCTGTCATAACTTTGAAAACGCTCACCCTATGATTTCCCTCATTATATATATTATATATTATTTCCTCATTCCTTCATCATTTTTGTTCAAGCAAGATTTTCTGCAGATCTCCTTTTTATATCGCCTGAAGAATTCAGAGTCAAACCCCTACCTTTTAATAAAATATTCTCACTGGTGGTGATAAGGTTTTCTGGTATCAGAAAAAGGAGGGATTTCAGGGTGATGGAATAAACTATGGGAATCTACATATTTACCTCCCTATATTATTCTTAATGAAAGAAGAAGAGCTTTTTCAAGTGTGATTTTATCACAGCTACATGGGGCTGGGAAGCTGTGGTGGTGGAGTAGAATGCCAGCCTCAGCTAGCAGTTACTACAGATCCTCAGTAAGTTTTCTCTAGGCAAGCCCGTAAGTGTGTCATGACACCTCTTCTTCCCCTTATCTCAGACAGCTTCTCAGCTTTGCACCCCATTTTGAAGTGAATAGTATTCAGTTCCCTCATAGAGCTACTGGTATTCATCTTTATCTGTATTTTGGAAACACCAAATAAATAAAAGGTGATAAAAACATGTCCAAATAGCTGAGGCAAAGTATCCTAAAGAGCTGCCTCTTTTTTTGTGCCACCTTCCCAGAACAATACAGTTCTTACAAAAAGATTCTAGTACTTATGTTCCAATGTTAAAGGCTATAATTCTTGAGCTTTATACCATTTCTCTTCTAATCCTTTCAGTACCATTTGAGAGAATAATCACAGAATCATAGTGTCTTAGAATGGTTTGGACTGGAAAGGACCTTAGGATAATCTAGTTCCAGTCCCCCTGCCATGGACAAGGACACCTCTCACTGGACCAAGACCGATACAACTTGGTCTTGAATACTGCCACAAAATGATTATAGTAACACATACGCAAGTTTATTCCCATTGTTTAATGCCACCAATACTATTTTCAATCACTATACACACATCAGAACAATGGCTTCCCTTCCTTAATATATGGCATATAGACAGCTGCTTCCTTCTTAGTCTACATGTACCTAAGCTGTATATATTAAACCCTGCTATTCATTCCTCACAAATTGGTCCCAGCATCCTCTCTAACGTGGGGTCAATTTGTATGCAAGAATGCAGGCAGTTATTGTCCTGGCACTGAGATGTTTGAAACTGTCTGGGCAAGACATGCAAGGTGATCTTGAACACTGTTGCATACAATTATACTTCATTCTTGGGTAGGTCAGTGAGGTTTCACTCCCAAGTGAGATTTATTGGCAGCTATTATCAGGACTTTTTAATTCTTTCTGAAGGCTTCAATTACATATGCCTTGTGCTTATTCCTCCTAGGTTTTTTAGAAGTTATGGACATGTTCCCAGAAGTTCATTAGCTCATTCATTAGCTTATTCATTAGCAGTAGCAGCACTATATTTAAAAGAAGCTGTTAATAAATTGCATATCTCCTACTTAAAAATTTAGTACTATAACTCCTGACTCTCTTGGAGAAACACAGAATGACAGAGGTGATATCGACACATTTTCATATGCTGTTACAAACAAGGCTTTCTGCAACACTGGACACTTCCAGGAATTTTCTTCAAAACTTGAGACAACTGTTGTTGTACATTAAAAAGCCATATCTATTACTAACATAAATGTTTTTAACAGGGTGCACTACCATTAGTCAGATGATAATCAACTCCATGATTGAACCCTTTACATCTTTGACAACTGCCAATTCTGAAGGCAGCTTACTCCTGGGAGCCAATATTTTCACTAAGAATGAACCAATACGTAGAAGCAAGTGACAAGTAGTACAATTGACTCTGCAGTACGAATGACTCATGTATACATGTTATTCCTCACTCCTATATCCTCCATAAGCTGGTCATTTTCTTCCCTTGTCAGTTTATACTTCCTCTCCTGGACAGCTTTCAACTATGTGACAATGAAGAAATCAAAACCCAAAATAGCAGCAGCTACATATCCTCTGCATGACAGTGTAATTTCTTCTGCCTTAAGGCAGTGTCTAGCACTGAAATCATAGCCTGTTTACTTCTAACTGGTGCTGTATTACACCAAAGGCCTTAACTCTTGCTTATATAAAACTTGCACAAAGACCAATTTACTCACAATGGTCTTATGTAAAGTCCAAGCCAGCAGTTCCATTTACAGCCAAGGCAGTAACAGTAGTTGGACAGAACCCTAATTCTCATGCAAAGGTACCATGGAGCTCAAGAACTCCTGCTACTTGCGTTCCTATAAATAGGAAGCAAGAAAGCAAATATCCATGCACATTCATTCTTTTTTGGTTTAGAACCTGCTTAGAATGGCCACAAGTTTAATGTGTTAAAAGAAATTGTCTTCAAGACTTTTAAAAATAATTTTCATACCTGAAGTCGGTAGGGGGAAAGCTTGAACAATGAAAATGAATGCAAATGAAAACAATGCAAATGAAAATGCAGCAGTAGACACTGTGACTTCCAGAAAAGGAAGAAAACAAAATTAGATACATACACTTTATAAGCACCTGCAGAATTGCAAGTCAGAATCAGAGTTGAGAGGACAACAGCATTCATGTGAAAGTCATGCAGGTTTGAAGAGCAGCACTCTATATGCACTACTACCTATACAGTTCAGCACATACGAGCAGTTTCACCCATGCCCATGGAGCCTTCTGTTGTATGACAAGATGAAGCTGCTAGTGGCTACCTGTTCACCGCCACCAAGAATGTAAGAGTTTCACACAGTAATTCCTTAGACAGAAAGGTTCCTTTACAACAAACTTTTCACACAATTAAACATGTCCATGAATATATTCCACAGAACTGAGGCCCGCTGGTACAAAATGACATGTGCCTAGCATGGTAAATTCTCTTAGTCTGCAAAACAGAGCAGCCTCACAGAAACTGCCTTTTGGGAATAATCCTTGGAACACCAACATCCAAACAGTGTCCAGGAATTAGCTCACTGGTTTTGGCATCAAGTTAATCAGAATATTTTTCTGTAAAACTTCTAGTTTGGACATAACTAAGGAAATTCAAAATGCTCCCAGGTCCAGTCTGCATCTACACAGAGAGCAACTGCAATCCATTAAACCATCTTCAGCTGGTAGAGGGGAAATAGTTCAACATCATGTTGAAAAAAAACAAGGCAAAATTGGAGTCCAAATCTGAGGAAACAGACACTGCTTTGTTACTGCAGTGAGAAAGCAGGTAAGGAACAGCATATTAAAAACTGACTGAATCTCTCAGCAGAAGGTCTAGTTAAAAACTTAAGTCTTCCATCCACACAGTGCAGAAAGGCAAAGAAACGACCCTATCCCTGTGTTCCTAACCTAGATGACTATTCTGCTTAACATGGAGCAGGATACCCTGTTCTCTCAGCCTGGCAAACCGGTCTCAGAAACAAGCTGGGGACAAATGATGCCCAAGTCACTAGTCAGGAACAATTAGGAAATAAATCATGACCCTCACACTGTGAGCTTCCCGATCTAATGAAGCCACAGCCTTAGTGGAAGCTGCATCTCACATCTTGGAACAAAAGGAAACACAGCCATGCCTGACTCACATAAAGCATGCGTTTTACAAAACCACGATTTTGCTGGGTGCATCTCTTTGTCCTTCTGCATTATAGTTCAGGTGTATAACTTGGGTCATATTCTATGACATTCATTAAGGCTGCACTATTTTCATCTATAACACAGTTTATAAGAAAGCACAATAAAGCAGGAGTTTTCACATCTCTGCACAGTACAAGGTTGTCCACTATACTAGGAAATTCCACTGCCTTATTCTAGCAGATCTCTGTTTTGTCACTGGTTATAATCTTACACAAAATAGCTTAATTAACTTACATAAACTCAATTTTCTCCAGCGAATTTTTGTGAGCTTGGAAGGCAAATTTTTGTAGCATACTTTTAGCATCTAAAAATCTACAGCGATGCCCTTTATCTGTAATAATTGATAGAAGTTATAAATAATGAGCAAAAAATCATTCTAACTACCACCCCTTAACTACAGTTATTCCATGCAAGTGTTTTGCTACTCTAGCCATCTAATAAGCACTGTCTCCTCATATTAATTATCATAAAGTATCTCTTTTATATATTACAATAAAGATTATCTTTATATAATTATTTTGAAAATAAAGTCCACATCTCCTGTATAAGATGAATACACAACTTCTATGTATTAAAGTTATCTTGAAGTAAGCACTGATTTTATGGCGTATTTGCAAGTCCCAGACTAACATAATATGAAATTTATCTTTTACTATACCTGAAAATTATGACCAATTCCATAGCTAGCAACTGGGGCCTTCAATCCACCTTCTGTCAAGATGCTAAATGTTGAGGTCATTAATACACAGCAATTCTATTTTGTAAATTACATCACGACATTACTCTAAATAGATTTAAAAATAAAAGGTTTTTAAAATCAGAGTCCATTAAAATTGTTCTTACTCTCTAACTCTTCTGGAACAGCTTTCTCCTTTGATATCCGCAATGAATAAAAAAAATCCCGAAAAAAAAAATCCTGAATCTCCAAGAATATCTCAAGTGGCTATCTCTAATTTAACAAAATCAGTCTATTTTAGTGAAAGAATGCAACAAGCCTGACCACACAACCACTGTCAAAAATTGTTTAATTTCAGAGTTGCAAGACTAACCTTCTTCTGCCCAGCATTCACCAATTAAGCCCCTACTAAGACGACACAGCTAGAGTCACAAAAAATATCCATTTCAAATTACTAGGTCACAGAAAGCAAACACCACATATCATCAGCAGTTTCCAGTAAAGATGACCTACAATCCTTCTCATTCATATTATAACACTCAGTTTTTCTCATCCTTATTAGTTTGTATTTTGGGGAAATACCTAAAAGCTTCAAATGAACTGAGGCATGCAAGTGTTTCACATCACAATGTCTACTTGGGATTAAGAGTATTTCAGTTTTAATTTTTTGTATTTCTAATCACTGAAATCTGACACTTGAAAAACATGTTTATAGCTTTTTTTCTTAACGTGATGTTATTAACTTATAGAACTTGGAATCTGTATTTTTATAAAATAAACAAATTATACAGCATAAAAAAATAACAATTTACTGAAACCTTAGCTTACAAAGTATTACTCCCTACATCAAAAACTGATAAAATGGAAAAATTACCAGTATACCATCTGACGTCATCAGAGATTTATCTGATATTTTATGGTGGTGAGAGAGCAAAGGGATTTTTCAGTAAAAGATTATTAATTTCTGTGTTCCAAAAATTCTATTTTAATATAAATACACTGTTTTGAGATATCAATTTTTCTTTATATTAGAAAAGCTAATTTAAACTGTGTCTTAAGCATGACAGGAGTGCCATTCCTCAGGTTTTGGTCTAATTATTTTACATTATGTGCTGAAGTACAGCAATGGTGAAACAAGGTGGTGATACAATTCACACAAATTGTAAAATACCACCACAACAGAAGTGTCTATATTAAGACCATCTTATCCATGAGTCTTCCTTTTGCTGGGTCACAGGACTCAATAATTAACATCAAGGCCCTGACACTGAGTAAAGCCTCAGCTTTCATCTACTTCAGATGATCTCTTCAAAGCTTCATTATAAGATTTACTTGCACTAATTAACAGAGATCAGAGTCAATTAGCTATCTGCAGGCTGCCCATCACATCACAAGGCACTTGTGTTTGCAGTGATGCTGCATGACAGAAAACTGGATCAATTAACACGACACAACACTCGTTTTCTTCCCTAAATGTGCATCTCCAGATTTTGGTCACCTCTGTGCAAACATCATAAAGACTGTTAAACCCAGTACAAACCCAGTAGCGTTAAAACTCTTTAGAAGTAGAAATTACTCATTTTTCTAACCGTAATCACAACTTCCAAAAAACACCAAGAAAATTAGCAAAAAATAAACCCACAAAGAAAAAAAAAAACAAACACCCAAACTTATTAGTGTTTTTTTAACATTCCAAAACAAAGGATCTTCCTTCTAGCACAGCTACTTTTTTAACTCCAGAGGGCATTTAGAAGTAGTAAATAATAAAGTAATTAACGTTTTCACACCGCAGTCACCTGCAATCTCTCTATAAAGGCATTTTCATTTTCGAGCTAGGCTGGACAGCAGTAGCAAGCTCTGCATTCAGACCACAGGAGAGTTTCAGTTCTCAAGTGACTACACTTTGAGTGCTGAGGCAACGCTGCAATTCACCTGAAAGTTCTGAACTTTGCAGAATATTTGTTTCTTTGAATACAGTATAATCTTCTGTTCTCCATTAATTACAGCAATCAGTAGTAGAAATGATCTCTACATAATATGTATAAGGCTAACAATATTAATTAATACAGTGGCTCCATCTTTCAATTGAGCCAGGTTATGCCTAAATTAATGTGATCTTTATTTTGCCCTACAAGCATATGCACAGAAATGCAATCCCAAATTCTGATACGTATTTTGTGCTAATACATCACAATGACCATTATACAGGTTATGTCCAAGACCTATGTTGAAGGCAGACCTGAGCTTCCTTCGCATGGGCTTCAACCACACAGAGCTAAGTCTTAACTTCAGACCAAGAGCAGAGTAACTGCCGTGCTGTGGTGAGCACCAGGACAATCTGAGCTCATGACTGCATTACTCTTGGTCTACTCAGAGTACAGTCACTGTCTTCCTACAGCTGCCCGGAAAACATTGCGTACACATACTTTTCAAGACCAGCTTTTACACATTATTCCTTGATTTCATAAGACATTTTAACTTTAGCGTGATACTGAAAACTGATTTCTGCATGAGACTTCTAAGCGCTTTTGATTTTCTTAGCTTTATATCATACGGAAATGAAACTACCTCACATTCTGCATTTTAAATGCCATCTCAAGTTCTCCTGTAAGTGGGGCACACTGAAATTTTCAAACACCAAAATACCTGAGATGTCACAAACCCACTGCTTTAACTAGTAAGGCTGAGCTTACAGAATATGCTGTGGATGTGAAAATCATGTGTATATTTTTTAATGAATGTATTAAATTAAAAAATATTTCCTGCTATTAATATACATGCATATCAGAAAAAATATTATAAATACAAATATTGCATTAATGTAGGTACACTTCTATATAAAAATTCTAAATTAAACAATATTGATAATGATGAAGATTAATTAAGGGATCAAAGGGATATAGCCAAAGCAAATGAAGGACTACATGAGCTGAGATACCTCCAATCAGAATAACTGCACATGAATGGCTTCTGAAAGAGTAAGATCAGCTACACATACAACTTACTAGGCTCTAAACTGCTCACCAGCTTCACAACTAGGACAGGGGCAGATCAGTAGGTAGAGCCTGCCAGGCTGACCAAGTGCTTTCCTCCTCTCCTGCGGGAAATGGCAATCCCTGTTCCAGCTAAGAAAACTGAAGCAGTTTGCTCTCTTGACCTGATTATGATGGTAGGTTTTCCAGTCTGAGGCACTTAGGAAGTATTACATTCATATGCAAACATTTCCAATTTTGCCTCACTAACCAAATCTTGTTCCAAGGCTGGATCATGTGTTTTTTCTCACCAATTGAGAACTGACAGTAATGCAGATCATGCCTATACCTCTGTTGCTCCATTTCTTGGAATTAAGCTCAAAACAACTGGGCAGCTCAATGAAGATTCCTGTCCTGGGAAGCAAGATTAAAGATACCTTAACTGAGAGAGATTCACAAATCACAGTGTAATAATTAGACCAAAACACATTTCTAAAAAGACAAAAAAAAAAAAAAAAAAAAAAAAAAAAAAAAAAAAAAAAAAAAAAAAAAAAAAAAAAAAAAAAAAATTTAAAAAAAAAAAAAAAAAAAAAA
>NDXB01008005.1:521490-542457 GCA_002631895.1 Agapornis roseicollis
GGGGGGGGGGGGGGGGGAGAAAAAAAGGAATTTTCTAGGACTATAGTTTTCTTTTCCACTCTTCATCTCTTCTCCCTTGTTGTCTGCCTGTCAAATTTAAGATGAAATACTGAGGTCTGCAAAGACAAGCAGGAGATTATTACTGCATGACAAAAATAAACCTTGTATTTTCTAACAATAACCTGCCAGCCTCAGTCCATAAAAAACATGTGGCTTGGCCCCTCAAAAGCAAAACTTTGGATACTATGTGTAAATAATAATGTTTTCCTAGTGCTATGAAATACAGAAAAGCTGATATGGCCCTAAAACAGTACTGTAGCACAGAAATCTTGCAAGATCCACTACCTAGCACACAATTTAAAAGAAAAGTAGAATGGGATTCTTGGAAGATTTCTGGTCCTGAACTATGCTTGGCATTAAAAATTATGGTGATGAGGATTTATTTCTTATATTATCCTCAATGCCTCAAAGCTCATGAACAGAAAGGTGCTATCCACAATTCTTCCTCTATAGGAACCGCAACTATTATACTAGCAGGGTAGTTATCTAGAAATCAAACTTAAAATCAGAAAGATTTTCAATAAAAGGTGACAAACACAAACTCTTTTTGAAAGATAAGTACTTGCAATAGCCAGGAAGTAGAAATTTGCTTAACTTGAACAAACTTCCATTTTCCTCCTATCACCAGAAATTGACTTTCAGAGTGTTTTCAAGTAAGATAATTATAAACATTGTGGTGATGAATAATTGTTCACATTGTAACAAAAGCTGCACATACGAAAACATTTCTCCATTTCCAAGCACTGCACAAAGCAGTCATCTAAGCACAGTCTGAAGATGCAAGAGAGAACTTTGATAGAGGTTTTGAGACTTTTGGTCCTGATCAGATCTATTGCTGTTGTAGAGGGAAGGCAGCTGTCCAGAGTGCAGTCAGCTGAAGAATNAAACTTAGAAAGATTTTCAATAAAAGGTGACAAACACAAACTCTTTTTGAAAGATAAGTACTTGCAATAGCCAGGAAGTAGAAATTTGCTTAACTTGAACAAACTTCCATTTTCCTCCTATCACCAGAAATTGACTTTCAGAGTGTTTTCAAGTAAGATAATTATAAACATTGTGGTGATGAATAATTGTTCACATTGTAACAAAAGCTGCACATACGAAAACATTTCTCCATTTCCAAGCACTGCACAAAGCAGTCATCTAAGCACAGTCTGAAGATGCAAGAGAGAACTTTGATAGAGGTTTTGAGACTTTTGGTCCTGATCAGATCTATTGCTGTTGTAGAGGGAAGGCAGCTGTCCAGAGTGCAGTCAGCTGAAGAATGCTAAATCTGTGGAATCCTGTGGTGTTTTGCAGGATCTCTGGCAGAGTTTTCCTGCATTTCTATAGAACTACATCAGTTTCTTGCTGAGTCTTTTGTGGAGCTCAAGCTGCAAATTCTTTTAATAGGTACAGGATTGCCACACTTTTCAGCAGTAATACTTTACACCAATCTTCACAAAACTCCCAAAAACTTGACTCCTGAACAGTCTCATCAGTCTATATTAAGAACAAAGTAACTGATGAAGCAACAATTAAGGTCCAAAAAAAGAGAACTGAGAATAAGATTTAAAGGTTTCTTTTTCATCTTAGGAAAAAATGCAGAATTTTATCAAGCTTGCAAACAACACCACTACACTAGCTGAGACTACTTTTTGCCTACTAATACAAAATTCAAGACTTGTTATCTATTAGCACTTACACTCCGTACATTAACACTTATATTATGAATATTAGCACCTACATCCTTATTAATTCTGAAATACTTCCAACTTTTTTTTTCTTTTTGCACAAAAGATGAATTAAAAACCCATTAAGAACATACAGTCAAGCAAAAGAAATGGAAACAACAGAAATAATCAAAACAGTAACAGAGAATTTGAAATCTACAAGGTAAGAGAAATTTTTGGACTTCAGTGGGTATAACAGCAAAATGAATGCTTCCGTATGGACTTCCCACATATCTAAAATGTATTTTACAGGGATCGTATTTCTGTATTCTCCAGCAGCATAGCTGAATAAACAAGGAGGAAAATTATCATACCAGCAGAAAATACTAAAGCACTGTAGATCTCAAGAAACATTAGTCTCAGGAACAACTCAACTGTTTTTAGATCAGACACCAGCAGTCAGAAGAAAGTTACCAGTTCATATTGAAATGGATGAAGTATGCAGAATAATTCCTTTACAACAGATAACTAATTACAGGATTCTGTATGTTATCTATGTCTTGGGTAACACAGGAATGCCATTTCATAACCTCACAGGGCTATACTTTTTTCCAGTTACTACAATAAAAGAGAATCCAGACTCAAAATCTTTTTCAAAGGATCAAAAAAGGTTTTGAATGACACAACACTTAAATGTCAGAGCAGCACCAATATCTTTTTCCATTAATTTGCAGCTATTGATGTCAAATGGGTTACGACATGACAGGTTATGTAAGTATACTTAAGAATGTATTTTAAATATATTTGAATATAAATTCAAAGTTTAAATACAATCTTATTTCATAAAACAAAATTAAATTTGAGTCACACGAAAATCTGCTTTTGTCAGATTTTTCTAGCATTCAATGTGGTTTAGTCAAATGGTCAACATAGTGAGTCCCTGATAATCCTGAGCAAGGCAAGTCAATTCCTCCTCCATTGCCTGATCACAATACCTGGACAACACATATTGCATTATAAAGCATTTTCAGTTACTTATTGCAGGTTCTCAGAATACTTAAAATCGTATTTCCCAGAACACAGAAGTTGAAATAATTGTAAGATCCCAGAACCAGAAACCTGCCATAGTAGTTAATTGCTTCAATGCTTTGTATAACTTTTCCAGTCAAAGACAATCATGACAGTAACATAACTAAGGTGAGGGACTCCATATAACCACAGCTCTTTGCGTACATCAGGGTCTATGTATATAAAAACACTGTGATGTTGACTGAATCAGAGCCATCCTGGAAAAAAGAGATGGAAATACTCAGTTATCAGTCATGGTACTAACTAGCACACCACAGTCTTGCTCACTGTTCTGATTGTCCAACTTCTGCATTAAGCTGTCAGTTTTTGCTTCAGATTCAAACTCTCATTGGAATCACCAACAATTATATGGCCATTAGCTTTGTGGTTGTAGCAGACAGTCCACTAGTGCTTAAATTCTTGTAAAATGAATAGCAGTCTGTTTTCTTACCTCAAAGATGACATGCAAATACATTAAAAGACTTGGTATGTTCCGATACTACACTACTGTATCAATTAAACACCTAGTACAGGGAGGAAGATGCCTGAAAAGTTCCACTTAGCCTTCTCCCTAAAAAACGTGAAGGAAAGGGCAGTACAGTCCCAGATGTTCTGGTACAACAATTTATAACAGAGGTAGCTCTTTAATTCAGGGGGGTTTTTTTGTGTCGGAGAACAAAATGGATTGGAAAGAACAGAATTACAATTATGAACCTGAAAATTCTAGAGAAGGACAGCTTTGCAAAATATCACACATCCAAACAGCTCAATTTCTTGTCTCCCACCAGCTATGGTTCTACCTAAGCCAATAGTGAAGTTCCCTGGCTTTCACTGTATCTGTTTTCTCCTTCCAATCGCTCTCTGCCTTAAGTGGCTTCAACAGTGTTTTGGGGCACACCTTAGCTGTCAGGTCTCCTTCCCAGCAGAGCAGTGGTTATGGCTGCAGATTCTGAATTTTATCGAGTGATTCTTAACATACTCTACTCATTTTGCCTTCAAATGCCTTATGGATTCAGACCCATGCACAACCTGATTGACAGTATACAAAAGAGGGCTCAAGCACCAAATCAGAACTGAATCACACTAACACAAGGAGGCTCCATGTGCCCTAACACCAGACATAGATTTTAAAATTATCTTAGCCAGGTTCCATCAAAAATGGAGATGCTGTTTTGCTGACCTAACCTTTGAACACAGCACACTTCTAAAGTATCCATCCCTGATAGGGGTGAGGGACTTGATGATCTGCTGCCTTGTACATGAATAAAACCATCATCCAAATCCTGGGCCTTATTACTCTCAAGAGCAGACCCTCTAAGCTTTGACCTAGTTTGGCCACTAACAGCTATCTCTCTAACCCAATCATGCTGTCAACTAAATGTCAACAAACTAGTAAGTAACAAACCAAAAACTTAATCCAGTGTTCCTGATTTAAAAACAGGCAATTCTTCAGTATATAAACATTCCTTTTATACTACAAGTAAGTGAAAGGTGACTAATAGGCAGAAGACTTTTTAAATGCCTGGAGAGTTTGGAGAGGGTTTGGAAAGAACACACTTGCCAGAAACTGCTGGCAAGTACACTCCCTAAAACAGCCGGCAATGGGATATCCAAGCATACATTTTTGCTTCCTTTCCCAGACATAGTATTACCACCCCCACCTTCTTATTTACGGAGGGGAAGGGTGGCATTACTGAATTAATTTTCTGAGTTAGGCAAGATTTTTTCCTAATGAGCAGAAGGAATGACTTCCAAAAGGTAGCAAAATACATCTGGGGAATATTTTAAGCCCATTTTATACTTACTAAAATCCAAATTGTTGGAGTCCATTGGCATAGTGTAACACTCCATTTTTATGCAACATACTAGCTACTGCACTCCCAGTTTATAACATTTTTAGGGATACATTTCTCAAATACAGCCCAGAGACACAAATAATGACTTAACATAAATATGAGAAGGCACACCCATTTTCTTTAGTCAAAGAGCATCTGCAACTAGATTTATATTTTGTTTTTCCTATTTTGCTAAATCTTAGTGGTTGCATCCCATCCAAGATGCAATCTAACTCATGACCACTTCACACCATTAAGGATTTTATGGTGGATAACCTGCAGAAACTGTAGCTTAACCTGCAGGAAGGTATAATGCTTTGCTGCAGGTTACAGATGGATAAACAGAAAAAGCTTGCATTTTAGCAACTTTATCACAAGTTATCTTCTCTGTATTATAAGAAATGCTTTCCAGAAAGACAATTATAAACTGGAGGGAAAATTTTCCAAGTGTCTGCATTTGACCATATCCCCTCTTCTTTCATGAGCAGTCTTCCTGAACCAAGTAACAATAGTTCCATCAAAAAAGATCTTAATCTTTTTCATATAGCTGGCAAGTTTTTGTGAAAACAATTTACATGGCAACAAACTTTTTGTGCTTTTTAAAAGAATTGCCATACATCATGTTACAAGAATTATTCATGTCTCTAAAAAATGCAACAAGAATATATGAAAGTTTACTGTGTTCTTCAGATGGGTAACATTTACTTTTCTACTGCCTGCAAATGGCAGTATCAGTACGTTAATCTATTCTTGGATTGACTTTCACTTACAAGCCAATTTTGAAATACTGTTCCAGTGTCTTGATTCCCAAACACCCTTAAAAATTAGTCCAGCAAGAGGACATTAGTCTCTTCTCACTGACCAAATGCTTTGTAATAAGCAGATTGGCAGAGATGACTTAATTCAGACACACTGAGTAACTGAATAATTAAATCAAATAGCAGAGCTAATAAAGAGTGCATAGACACTGCACAGACAACGTTATTTGGGAAACAGACAGAGTCAATGGAAACAGAATAGTAGTAAAGCTTAAGTGTGTTTTGATTCAGTGTTCTGATTTGTTAAACATTTTTCCAACATTTTATGCCCTAATAAATTTCCATTGACCAACATGACCTAAAGCTATAGAGAAAGCTAGTCAAGTGTAGACTTTCCTAGAGTGTACCTCCACTAAGCTGCTGCAACTAAGCATCAGTTAAAATAGTAAAGAAAATGGAAATGCATCCTAGTAAAATTTTTCAAAACTAGTCTTCAAGTCTCAAACCCACTAAGCTACTTTGAACATGATGCAGAGTAAATTTATTTTTAAACAGCACCAAAATCCAATACTAAGTGAATTTTACAATGTGGTAAAAATAAGAGTGAAACACTGGGAAAGTCACTGAGAAATGCAGCACTGTAGACAGAGAACATTCTTTGTTTCCCACGTTCAACTGTCATGTAAACTTCAGTTTATCAGGAGGTAAAACTGTAACATATGTTCACTTGAAACAAAAGAGGCTCAAGATAAACCAGAAATAATGTGGCAGCACATACTAATACATAATCCAATGCAAGTAAAAACCAAAACCAAAAGCTAATGTTCAACATGATTAGCCTGACATATTATTGTCTTCCTTTTAACCAAGTTGAGACACCCCCTTAATGCCAATGAAATTATTTGAATGGTCAATAGGAGCACAGTTCCTAAAGTCAGAAAGGAAAAATTCCATGAATTATGGCCAGCTGTTCTCAGACATCTAACTTTGTATACTTACAAGTCATCATGAGATGCACAAAGCTCAAGACAACAAACTGTCCATGTAGTACAATCTGAAAGTTAACACAGTTGTATGCCAGTTGTGGAAATCTGATTTTTGACAGCCAGCAGGAGTAAGAATCAATTAGTGAAACTTCTGGTAGCAGACAGGAGAAAGTACTTTACCCCTAAGACCACCCATTTGTTTTATTACCTACTGCTTCAATGCACAATGATAATATAGTTAGAAGGCTGCATGCACTTCAATTTTTACGAAAGCCAGCCAGATCAGAAATTGCAATGACAGGAGTTTGCTATGAGTTAAAGCCTATCAGTGCAACAGCTTAAAAGAAAATTCTGCATGGCAGTTGCACTCTTCAAATCATAAATCATGGAGATTCAGGACACTGCTAAGTAAGTGAATGTAACAGAAGAGGAAATGTAAATTCAGAAATATGTAGTGCTAATTTACTCTTTTTGCAATTAAAAAATAGCAATAAAAAATCTGCAAATATTAGCTAAAGACGAAAAAGCTGCCAAGTCAAATGCAATTGTTAGGAAACAAGCTTTTCCATTAGGAAAAGCAGTTTTTCAGAACGCAAAGAGAATGGTGTTCTTTTGGTCTCTGTGTTCATAAGTAAAATTTTAGGTGAATCTTTTTCAATTTCATGGCCAGTGGCATGAAGATTAGCGTTTAATTTTCATTCAAGAGAAACAATAAAGGATCTAAGAAAAAAAAAGAAAATCATAAAACAATGCAGAAGACTCCAAATCCACATTCCTGGGCAACTGCTGCTAGATTTTTATTTTGACATATGTATGCATATGTGAATATATACATGTGTATGTATTTGATAAATACAAACAAAAATTATATATTATAAGAACACACATACACATACACTCTACAGATCTCAAAATAAGCAGCACGGGCACATAATTAAGGGGTCCCCAGGGCTCATAAAGAAAGTGCAACGACCTTGTTAGTGTTTGGCCTTTCTTTCGCACCCAGTCTCATTGTAAAACAGTCAACCATGAAAGTACTTTAAAAAGCTGGTTTTCTTCTTATATTTACAGCATGATTTTATAATGTACCTTTCATGTTTTAGAGAAGCTGGTACTTCTGTATATCTTCCTGGCAAATTCAACACGAACCACAAACTTTCTAATTTACAACTTTCAGAAATCTGAATGCTTTTGAATACCAGGATTTTCAACTTTGCAATTTAATGACAACCCTGCCTTTGGCCTTTCCTGACCTGTTGTGAAGTAAATCAGGCACACTAATGTGGGCTAACAAGTCTTTTTCACACTGTTCGATCACCCTGCATCTTTTTTCTCCACAGCACCGCCTCTCTCCCACTCTCTGTCTAGCCATCCTCCCTCAAAGCAAACAAAATGGTCACTGTAACCCTGCATTACTGCTCATTAGATCACAAGTTAGTCAAGTGGAACTGCCCGAGGTTCCCAAAGGAGAGCTATACTTCAAAAATCTGTCCATGTCAAATGAAGAAAAAACCCCTGAGCGTGGGGTCACCCAGATCAATGATCAAAAGAGACTGAGAATAGCGGAGGGAAAAAAGAAAAAAAAGCCCTTTTTTGTTAAAAAACAGCCTTCTGTATAATAAATCAGAATACAAAGATACTAAGCTTTTTTCTCCCCCTTAACAACACTCCATTTTGGCTTTAAAATGGAATACCTTGTTTTTCAGAAGATTTTCTAAGAGTAAGATGATTTTTTAAGTGCTAAGACTGAGATTTCAATAAACCTCAAAATTACATCAATAAAATTAGTAAAAGAAATAATAATGGAAAATATTACGGATTTTCTCTCCATTACATAAACATTTAATTATTCAAGAATGCAGTTAAAAGTCAATCTTCATTCAATTATGACTTTAATTTAAACAAATTATGCATTCTGAACTTCATTATAAATGATACAATATTATTTCCACAGAAAAAAATAGCCAAACAGAATTACATAGTTTGAACTCTTCTGGTACATGACAGATGTGCAGGCACGTGCAATACTTGAAGAATGTGCAGCACCATTCCTGTAACTTCTGTCATCTTTTAAGAACACATAGCAACTTAATAAAGACAACTAAGAAAAATCACAGAAAAGTCCAAAATGAACGAACAAAAGTAGCAACTTTATCTGTAGTTAATGAATTTTGATACACAGGAGAAACCAAATTACTCAGTAGCAAGTACCGGCTGTTTAAGAAGGCTCTGCATGCACATGTACCTTTGAAAGCAATTTTGGATAGTCTCTACTTACCCCTAATGAATGAAATATGACATTAACTTACATAATGCATTTTAAAAATTCCATAAATAACTCATTCAAAATTAGTTGCGTAGTTTAAAAACAATAAATATATATTGAACCACCAATGAAGACGCTGCTGGAAGTACTGGGACCCCAAGTGTTTCCTGCAATATTGGTGACAGAACATATTTTCATTTACACCTCTGAGGACCTCTATTTTTCTGCCATAGAGTAACTCAAATTCCACTCTCTTACTTCGTTTATCCTCAGTCACAAGTAGAGGCATAATTACGAAAGAAGAACAAAAGTATCTAAATCGAAAGAGAGTATTTGGTTGTAGGTTTGTAGTTCGTATATGGTCTGTTGCAAAAGCATTACTGCAACATAAGAAATCTATAGGAAATCAAAAGAAAGGAACCCTTAAAATACTCAAATGTTTTATATAATTTCAGTAAATAATTCCTTAGCTTTTACTATGATAGTAAAATAAAAACCAAAATGAGAATACAAATGTTGTAATAATACATTATGAAAAATATTGGAATTTTACAGAACAAACCTGTGTTGACAGAGAAACAGATGGGACAACTTAATTTTAAATAAATAATGAAGTCATAGCAAACCTATAACAATCTATGCAGCAATCCCAATTATCCTCCTTTATACATATGTGTGGATAAGATGAACAGCCTTTTCAGAAAAGCTCATTCACTGATGCAGGCTGGCGTTTTTGCTGGCTTTTTAACAGTTTGCTAGATTTCTCACAGTGCATATTAGTATTTGAATAAAGAACTTCAGTGTCCATTAACTGTTAAAAGGCTTACACTCAAATATTGAGTCTTTAGTTTTAAAACAGTATTTTTGACCCTTGCAATCCCATACCTGAGCAGAACTTGAACAACCAAAGACAACAGAAATTATCAGAAAAGTTACTGAGAAATTCCTCATAAACACAGTAATGGATTACTCAATGCACTCTATTTTTGTAAACATTATGGGGAAAAAAAAGAAGAGGAAAAAAAACAAAACCTGTGTAAATCTGAATAATATATTAACACTTTTTCAAGAAAAAAAAAAATCCTCAGGTTTTTTTCTTTTTTTGTAGGTTTGGGTTTTGTTATTTTGGGTTTGTTTGTTTGTTTGTTTAATAGATTTCCTAGTTTATTTGTATGATCCTTCAAAAACAATACTTTTCCAGACTACCTAAAATTTTGGTCATTTCAGATTTCAGCACAAGTTACTGTTTCATGTCAGACTGATGTAATAGATTTTCTAAACACGTAAACTATTTTAAGAAAACATTTATGCTTACAAAGATTCTAGCATGACTAATAATATGCTGCAGTATCAACAAATCCTCATCAGAACGTCATTATATTCAAAACTCTGCTTCTAGTCTCATAGAGACGATTGTTCTCAGATGCTAGGGAGTGGGTAACTCATGTTTCTCCAGGGCAACCTCTGCATCTGCTGCTGAATTACTGCAAGAAGGGTTGGGAGAATGGCTTCCTCTTTTTGAACCAAATGTCATTATGAACTGGAAAGAAGAGATTTCTGTAGAAATAATGTACTCAGTTCTCAGCATACATCCATCCCCACAGAAGGTGGTCTCTAATGGACTGCTTGAAGCAAAAACTCAGCTGTACTCCATCCCCATCCTCCCTGAAGTATGGGACTCTTCACGGATTTTCAACTTTCTGAACTACCTTCCATTCTTCCTTTCTGTTTCAACCCCAGATTGCTCTCTACTCATCTCTTCTGCTTTACTGCCAGTAAAGTCTTGGGAGATGGCAGGGAAAGAGGTGCACAAGATTTTGTCACCAGTCCCCTTCCATTCCTGCTGTTACTCCTTATGTCTGGATTATCCCATTTTCAAAAACTATAAAGTCCTGTCCAACACTGAACTCAATCCCTGGTGGTATTCAAGGCCAGCCTGGACAAAGCCTTGGGTGGCATGGTTTAGAGTGAGGTGTCCCTGCTTATGGCAGGGAGGTTGGAACTAGATGATCTGAAGGTCCTTTCCAACCCTAACTATTCTATGATTCTAACATTCTTTGATTTTTGGCTTTCCTTACACCCATAGAGCATCTGAGATTTTTACAAAAGCATAATGGCTTGCAGTAATCCTGGGGAGGGAAAAACCTAACCAAATAAAAATCAAAAACCTCACAGTTCAAAACCGAGAATGGATAGGAAAGGATTTCAATCTCACCTTATAACAGTAGGTCTTTCCTTCTTGGTCTTTGACAGCCGCAACACTGGCCCAGTAACACGCATTCAGAATGATGATCTCTTCCCTATCCTGTCACTTGAAAACACATCACTGTTTCATGAATTCTCACATGTATGCCATCATGTCCATGTCCACCTCTCATGCAACCTGTTCCAGTGTCTCGCCACCCCCACAGTCAAGAATTTCTTCCTAATATCTAATCTCAATCTCCCCTCTGTCGGTTTAAAGCCATTCCCCTTTGTCCTGTGACTACCTGTCCTTGTAAAGTCCAGACTTCTTGTTGGCCCCTTTAGGTACTGGAAGCTACTCTAAGGCCTTCCTGAGAGGAGCCTTCTTTGAGCCTTCTCCAGGCTGAACAAGCTCAACTCTCTCTGCTGTTCTTTGCAGGAGAGGTGCTCCAGCCCCCTGATCATCTTTATGGCCCTCATCTGGACTCACTCCGACGGGTCTACAGCCTTCTTATGCTGGTTGCCCTATAGCTGAACGCAGGACTAGGAATTCACTATTCAGAGAAACACTTTTCTTTGTTAAATGAGCCACGTACATTGGTGTAGCACAGTTATTTGTAAGCTGCATTATCCATCTAAAAATTATCAACAATTCCAATTTTTCTTTTGATATAATAAAAATACATTGGGATTTTTATCTGCCATGGCTTTGTTTACAGTAAAGCATAATTTAAACAGAAATCCACATAAACAAAAATTATTCTGTTTGAATTATTCATGTCACCATTTATTATAAAGGGATTTTCACAAAAAGTAGGGACTTTTAAAATAATTTTACAGTTCCTTTTCAGATCATCTTAATTTCTTTTTTGCTCACCATTATTTCCTCCCACACTAGGACTCAAAGAGAACAGACAAATCCAGCTTCTTCCAAGATTTTCAGTTTCTCATTTTAATTTCTTTATATGGTCACTTGCATTCTGCAGTAATAAATATTTACTTCCCAATTTGCTATTTGTATGATCATTTCACTATGCAATGATTAAAGCAAACATGACCTGCTAAATATTTACATTGAACAGTCTTGCAACTGTATGAAATTGATGAAATTGTTTTGCTGTTCACATCTAGCTGGGATGTGAATCTACGCAGAGAGTACTTTTTAAATTGTTTATCTTTGTATATTGTGGTTTATTTACATTATTTTATAATCTTTTTGTATCTAAAACATCTTCCTAACAGGTCTGAAGAAATTTTGTAATCAGAACAGGAGCTCCTATGACACATGTAAATAAGAGTTACTTCTGCATTGTTCTAAACAAGGCAGAATTAATATTTCTTAAGCATCAGTTTAATAATGTCCTCCTCTCCTGCAAATGTGTTTATAACTGAAGTCTGACAAATAACTCCTCTGTTCCTGCAACAGCCACAGTTGTGAAGGAAGCAGCCAATACTCAAAATAGCAGAGTCCAGCTCCAAAACAATCTTCAAATATCAGGGGATACACCTTGGATGAGAAGAAGTATTTGCAGTGAGGGGATTGCAAATATTAAGGTCATTAAGGTCACTATGATCTCAAAACAGGGTAGGAATCCATATTTTGACTATTCGCTACAGTAATCTGAAGATAAATAGTTTCAGAAACAGTTTCTTGAGAAACCAAAAATCTGCCCAATTTAACTTTGCTGTGCATGTCCTTGTCCTAAGGTACACAGATTTGCAACAGCTGGTCTTTAAGAATTCGGATAGGTGAACTAATTCAGGAGGCTTACCCAGGGTGAGGATGGGACAGGCTGCAGAGAGAACCTCCATTTTCATTCTTGGTTTTGGGCTAAGTTTTTGTAGTATCTGCTGCTGGAGGCATTATCTGCTCAAAATTGTTAGCTGAGATATGCTCATGCATACTCATTGAAGCTAAACCTCCTCACATGTCATTGTTCAAAACAGTTTTCCAGACTGTTAAGTAATGATGTCTACAACTAGTATATTGACAGGATTTCCAAAAAGAAACCATTTTCCCCTAACTAGCTGAAACTCCAAAGGGCTTGAACTATGGCAAATTATTATGAAGATGCCAAAATAAAAAGAAGTAATAATGCCTTGGAATTAAGCCTGACATATACAGTCAACTTGACCCATAAAGCATCAGCAGGCCCAAACAGCACAGTTTCAAATGTGCTCCAGCTCCCTGACACCAGTAAGAGCTTCCGCAGATACTGACAAACCTGGACACTATCCTGCAGTGGTTATTTAGCTTTAAGACTCTTAAGGCATCAAAAAGACAGTGTTTATCTACAAAATTGTTTCCAGACATAAACAACAGAGAAGAAACTGGCAGGATAACAGATTATTAGCCCTCACATCCCTAAGGTGGCTCTTTTCACGAGAGTCATCCTCCACTTTTCTGCTAGCATAAAACTAAATTAAACACTGTCTGTGACTCAAGATTAAAATGCATTAAAATATTCTCTGATAAATACATCACAATCTAAGTAAAACTGGGATCAACTTTTCACACTTGCTTTTGAAAATATTGTTTGTAATTCAAAGATATTTTTATTCTAGCTTTGTCAAAAAGGAAAATGTGAAAGACCTTCCTCTGCAGTTTCACACACATATCAGTATCACAACTATAAAGTAAGAAATTGTAAGCAAGAGGAAAAAAAGCACTTGTGATCAGTGCAGTCATTACCTTTTCACCTATCTTTCTGACAACAATATTTAGAAAGACAATACAATCTTAAAATAGACTGAGAACACTTTTGATATACTGTCTGCTAGCAAGCCTATGTTAAAAAGTTCTAGCATTTTTTTAAAATGATAATTTAGAACATACAATGGCTTCCCCTGGTACCAGTGATCAGGAACTTTTATATATAAAAGAAATCCATTAATTGCCTGCACTTTCAGATATGTAAAAGAAAATGCAGCAAATGGTTATACTGTATGGCTGTCTTTACATGTATGATCTTAGACTACAGTAGTTCAGTTGGAAGGGACCTAGAATGATCATCTAGTCCAGCTACAATCTTGAAAACAGCCTTACATATAAAACCCGAAGAAACTCCCCAAAACCAAGATGCTGCCAAACACATAGCAGCTTCACCACTGAACTGGCAAAGCCTCCTGATCCAACTGTGTTTCTCCTTTGGCCAGTCCTTCATGGCTTCCACAAGTCTACAACAGATTCAGACAACTGTTTGCTCATCATAGCCTGTTCCTAAAATACAGTGGCTATGGACAACTTCCAATGCATCCTATCTGCAACTCTGAAATACTGCTCTGACCTTGGAGGAAAGCAAATCTCAGCTTGTATACTGGTTCAAATCACAGGAATCCACTGCAATATCCAGGTTCCAATACTATTACACAAAGCAGCACAAATTCCAAAATAAAAATCAACCAGTTGCTAATCAAAGTAATGCTGCTGTTCCCTTGCAAAGTAATTTATACAGTGCTTTTATCACCATAAATCTCCTGCAATATTCTAAGCTTTTAACAGAAATCTGACTAATCAACAGTTGTTATAATCAGAAGCACTTTTGTGATGGAAAAGCAAAAGCATATTCCATCACCAAGATACTTATTAAAAAACATACATGCAATTAAGTACACTGGTTCAGAATTGCACCCTGTATTTGGCCCACCCAGTGGCCAAAGTGATACGCTACCATCTTCCATCTGCTAAGTAACTAAATTTATTTTCACTTGTAACTCTTTTTATTTACTAATTCAGAAGATTTCCAAAACAGCAGTCAGAACTGACTTATACATGATTAATCTTCATCACTGTGATTTTAGTCTAAAAATTCTGCAGCATACCCATCAACTCAAACACTTTCGTCTGAGTTTTACAGTCTGGTTAATATACACAGTCTTTATTTCAGCATGGCTCAGCTGAAATCACTTAGCAGCTATCTGAAAACACTTAAATACGTGCTACTGTCACAGGAACAACAAAACTTACAAGGAACTTTGACACTGGGACATAAACACCACAGCAGCTGAC
The DNA here is from genome assembly GCA_002631895.1 of Agapornis roseicollis. Lineage (NCBI taxonomy): Eukaryota > Metazoa > Chordata > Aves > Psittaciformes > Psittacidae > Agapornis > Agapornis roseicollis. The sequence goes on from NDXB01008005.1 coordinate 536,309, forward strand.
GTAAGAGAAGTAATAGGCACAATATTTAACTTGGCATCTTAATTTATGGTTTCTAGAATGAAATGTCAAGTTTACTTTCTCAATTTAGTTTCAAAATGAAAAACAAACAAACAAACAAAAAAAATCCCGAAAACCCCAACAAAACAAAAAACTAGGAAACAGCCAAGCAGCAACTGAACACAGGAAAAAAGGTTTACATTTACTTATTAGTATTTTTAGTAAGCTTCTCCTGTAATTTTTCCTGATAAATTCAATAATGGGAAATACCCGCTCCAATCATGCCTAAAAAAAATGGATTAATTTCATAAATTAAACAAGTTATTTAGATATTCTTACAAATAGCCATTATATTTCTGAACTAAACTATTCATGATGTTGCTTAATATTTACAGCATGCAGCTTCTACAGTATAATTTCTACCTAAGCAAAGCATGGAGAAAACACAATAAATAAAATAGAAAATTTTGAAAAACTGGAACAACTGTACTTCTCAATAATAAATATAACTAACATCTGCTGCAGAAATTGCTTGGCACTTGTACAGTTTTGTGAGGGATTTTTGTTGTAGATAAATATTTTTTCTACAATTCCTATTACGCACCACTCAACTCAGACATTTTCCTTAATTATACTCCAAGGAGTCTTTTCATATGCTTTAAGGAAAGGCAATTTGTTGCATAGGAGAATGCATACATACTTCTAAATTTCATCTGTCTTCTGATACATAAAAAAGCAAGGAAATACCTATAATTAATGGACTTACTTCTGCTAAAATGTTTAATAAAACACCTAATGCTTAACATTATTTTTGTTAAATCCTGAAATATGCTCTTTTTGAAATAAGGGAAGGTCTTATGATTTAGCATTTTACTTTTCATTTCAATGTCTATAATGCAGACAACAGCACAGCAAAGGCTCTGGGAAAGCAAGAAATTTCTATTTTAACATCAGCTATACTGACCAAATAATGATCCCACTTTGCATACACAGCAAACATAAGGCATCAGTTTTTTCAGGGACAAAAGAACAACTTTGTGGCATTCTCCTTAGCTGGTTTTTGTAACTTTGATCACCACTATTCTTGGGTAAAGCATTTCAAAGACATATACTGAGTTCTTGATGGAAGGTTATTTTTCCTGAAAATATGCATAAGCTGTACGCCCTTAACAAAATGATTGCATTCAGCATTTCATAAAGACTCAAAGCAATCAAGATTTGTTTGCTATGATAATATACTGAAAGATTATTTTTTTTTTTTTTTAAGGGCATGCAGTAGAAACATATTTAAATTATATTGTAAGCATGTAAAGATCTACCCCTCTGCTGAGGTATCAAGCAATTGGTAATGATGGATGAGGAGAAAATACAGGTACTGCCAATAAAAGAGAAGAAATGCTAACTCTAAACACGTAAAAGATTCAGTTCAGGCTCAAAAGTCTATCCATGTGGGCTCAACTCCAAAACAGAGAGTTACATATATAATTTGCTGTAAAACAAAGTAACTGGCATTATAGTCACTATTCTTACAAAACCAGACAAAGAACATTTCTTGAACATTATTTATAATCAAAATCCCAGATAACTTTAAACTAAGTTGGGCATTTTAAACGAGAAAAAATATTAAAAAAAAACCTTAAATCATGTGAGAAAAGCATTTCCATTGATGGAAACTGTAATCTGTATTGCTCTATGAAAAAATTAAAAATCTAAACACCTTGGATATATTTGTATTAATAAAATTAAACCAGTTGTGTTTCAGAATATGGTCATTTTTTTAAGGGGAAGATTAAAGAATATGTGCTTTGCTTTTACACTGCACAATAAAGGAAATAAACAAACTCATATCTAAAAATCCGCATTACATCTCCTTCAAATAATTCTTCCTAAATCTGTTTTTAGATGAACAAATCTTCAAACTTGAAGATTCTATCCCTGCATTATTTCTATTTACTTTTTATGTAACTTGCAACTAAACCCAAATTCCCCCTGCCCTCTCCTATATTCTTTCTTTTTCCTAAGCACAGATTTTTGGAGGAAAGGGCCAACAATTTCATAAAACATTTTACAGTGTAGCTAACGCAGTTATAGCTTATTCTCTTGCTCTCGTATTAAAAACATTGCCGTTCTTCAGTCACATTTACACTTACCCTTCTTAACACGTAATAAGCTTAACTTTTTATCCACTATTTCTTTTGACTAAGAAAGGAGGTATGAATAGCAATAAAGCAGTACAGAAAGTATGTATAACTATACTGTACAAATAGCAGTTATCCTACAGATCAGTAAGTTTTGCAATGAACTGTACTGGCACTCTTCAAAAAGATCAGATTTTAATATCTTAGACAAAGTACACCTGAGAAGGCATCAAGCTTAGATGCAATGCAGCCAAACATCAAGGTGCTGAACTAGTCTTCACTCTGCTGTAATAAAAAATACCACTCACAGAACAAACAGATTTCACATACAATCTTTAATAGGAAGAGTCCTTTAGATGACATTTACGAACAGAATGACACAACCAAATTGTAACTTCTTCCTAAAAACTTCAGACGAATAAAGAGAGCTTCTCATGAAGAATCAGTAACTTTCAGCATTTCCTCAGATGTATATGACATAATAGGAATGTAGGTAAGATGAATTTTTCAGAAACTTAAAAGCAAAAGGTATACTGAACAGAACAATTATATAATTTGCTATGTGATAGCTGCAAGTTAGACAAAGACACTACTCCTTAATGAAGAAAATCAGAAAAAGTTAAGGACTTTAGAACAGGAACTGCAACTCTGCTTCCACATCAGTACATAGCAGTTCAGAAAAAAGCTTTTACATAAAAGACAACCTATGGCTACAATATATTGCTTTAAGCAGTTAAAAAGAATGGAGTAATGTGACAGTGCAAGATTAAAACTAACAGCAAGCAAAAAAACAAGATTAACAAAAAATAACTGTCCCAGCAGCATTTGGTAAGAGTAGTTTAAAAACGCCTTTTCTCCCTTAAGCAAAATATGGTGAAAGCAGGAGAACCATTTGCATCCAAGTATTACTTGGCTGTTTTCCAGAACAACTAAGCCTGCACAGAGTGCATTGGACTAAGTTCTTAGGGGCTGGGACTGTTCTTGGTCTGCATACTTACAGTGAAGAGTAACTGAGGCCAGCCCATAACTAGGATTTTCAGGGTAATAATTTATACTGGGTCAGTGATGTGCAGATAGCAAATAAAAACAGCCAAAACACTGCCACATTAACATACCTCTTGCACGGAGCGAGCTGCTGGCTTGTCTTGATGATTGGCCAGTATTAAAAACGGCAAAGTACATAACTGTGGGTGCTGGAGAGCAGAATGCAGTTCATTCCTAGCAGTTTCTAGATCATCTTCAGAGGAGGCACTGTCTAATACAAATATTACTCCTTGGGATCCTTGGTAGTAACGACTCCAGTACTTCCTGATACTGTCAGCCCCTAGCAAGAAAATAGTAAGAACTAATTAAATTATGAATAATTAAGGAGATTTATTACTTCTATCTGAAAATAACCCTTCTACTTGGAACAACAAAAACAATAGACTAGATTTTCTATCCTACATAATCACCCCTGAAAGTATAAGAAAGAAAAAAGCAACACACAAACATCATATTAACATTGTTTAAATAAGAAAGGAATTTGACTCAATACAGTTTTCATCCCTGAAAGTTTCTGGTCCATCAACAAGTACTGGCAGAACTACTAAATTCCCAGTGCTACATAATCCTATACCTTCTCACTGTAATATCTTGGTATGAGTATCTAAAACTTTGCCCACTCTTTTTTACTTAGTCCTGCAGACCCTTGCTTCTGTCATGGCAGTTGCCCATTTCTGAGCATGATAGGTCTTTCAGTTCATCTACAAGCCATCAGACAACCACACTTCATAATTGGGAAAAAAAGTGCCAGAAAGTCTATTAACATAATTAGACACTTAGTGAGGAGAATGGTGATACAACAGTGAGTTGAACAGTGGATGAGAAGCTACAGTGACAATGTGAAAAGGTATTCAGTTCAACTACTTTTGCTCTGTCAACCACATTAAGAATTCTGGAAAAGCCCAACAGTAGACACATGAGTGAATGTACAGCCTTATATGCTACAGTAATTTTTAGAACACAGTTCAGCAGCACTCAGCCATCTCAACAGAAACCAAGCAATAAGGTTATCCACAGAAAGCTTTTGTCTCCCTTGGGGAGTAGCGTATGTTGCAACATTGAGGTAGGGAAAAAAAGTATGTATTTGACAGCTGTCAAACTATCTAAACTATGATTTGGATATGGGCTATTCTTTGTATGTCTGAATCTGGCACTACACTCATGGGGACTAACACTAAAAAGTGAACAGCAGCAATATCCTAGTAGAAAACTTGACATGTCTGCAAGAAAGTGATTTGCAGAAATGGGCTGATCCTTTACAGACACTTTTCTGAATCTGAGATAGACAGAAGTGAACTTTAATGTACACCCAGATACCAAGTGCTGATAATAATAAAAATCCATTTTTTTAGTGAAACAAAACTTCACAAAAGTTCTGAACAACATGTTGGCACAAAACTGTAATTTAATGCAACACTATTATTATAATGATATAATACCTAAAATATTTGCTTAATTTATACACTGTGCAACAGAAAGACAGTCACTAGCCAAAGGGATCTGGATAGGCCGGATCAATGGACTGTAACCAATTGCAGGAGGTTCAACAAGGCAAAGTGCTGAGTTCTGCATATGGGCCACAACAACCCCCTGAAATGCTACAGCCACACTGGGGCAGAGTGGCTGGAAAGGTGCTCATGGAAAAGGACCTGGTGGAGCTGATTGGGAACTGGACATGACCCAGCTTGTGACCAGGCAGGTCAACAGCATACTGGCCTGTATCAGCAGAGAACACCCTGTACTGGTGAAGGCGCACCTCGAATCCTGTGTTTAGTTCCGGGCCCCTCACTGCAAGAGAGACATTGAGGTGCTGGAGCAGGTCCAGAGAAGGGCAACAGAGCTGGTGAAGAGTCTGGAGCACAAGTGTGATAGGGAACAGCTGAGGGACCTGGAGGTGTTCAGACTGGAGAAGAGAAGGTTCAGGGAGGACCTTATCACTCCCTACAATTGCCTGAAAGGAAGATGGAGCTAGAAGCAGGCCAATCTCTTCTCCAAAGGAACAAGCAATAAGAGGTAACAGCCTCAAGCTGTGACAGTAGAGGTTTAGATTAGACATTAGGTAAAAGTTCTTCACTGAAAGGGTGCTCAGGCATTGGAACAGACTGCCCAGGGAGTGGTGGAATCAGTGCCCCTGGAAATGTCCAAAAAACGTGTACATGAGGTCCTCAAAGGCGGAATTGGCAGTCCTGGGGTAAAGGTTGGACTTGATCTTAAAAGTCTTCTCCAACCTAATTGATTCTATGGTTCAACGGTGAAGAAACAAATACCTAAAAAGGAATTTACACTATATAATCTAGACATGGAACTCAAGAGTATCCAAATCTCACTCCATGGAGTTCCTGTCTTCTTTGTACCAGACACGCTGGAACGTTAGGCACTCAGTTTTTGTATTCTGCACCTAGCACAATTTAGGTGGCTAACGAGCACTGTGAGCACATGCTTTTTTTCTACAGAGAATACCAAAGTCATACCTGAACAGTGTCTCTGCAAAGAGAGCTAAACAAATGATTATTTACATGTAAATGATCATGGGATTTAGTAAAAATCTTGCTTAATTTCCCTACTAATTTAAACAGAATCAAAGTAACAATGCAGGAACAGGACAGCTGCTTCATTTACTTTATCATCAATCTCTGAAGATCAACATTACATGCACAGAAGAGAGATTGCATTGAAAGCTAATTCTGTGTTTCCTGTATCACCAGAGTATCTACCAACTGTACTTGTAAAGAATTTCACAGCATCTGTCAGATGCTCCAAGTCTCTCCAAACATCTGTCTGTGTCTGTGTCAGAACCAAGTAGAGCAAGTTGCCAGAGGGACACTACTTGCATAGCCACACACAGCTGTGTCACAGGCATCTGAAATATCACATTACTTTAAAACCTGTTAGAGAATGATTTTTACCGAACTGAAAGGCCAACACCCTGATCAGTTCCTTTAAGGTCTTTTTTTTTTTTTTTTTTTGGAA
>NDXB01008005.1:548063-560259 GCA_002631895.1 Agapornis roseicollis
TTTTTTTTTTTTTTTTTTTTTTTACCAAGCTCTCACCTAGACAATTAATTTAGCTGGCCTAAGAATGTGAATTTATGACTTTGGTCATCAAGTTTAAGCAGAGGGGAGGACGATTCTCATCCCTCTTTTACTGGATGTGCTCAAGCAACTGGAGACTTGAGCATCCCTGATATTAACTACTCTACACTTGCTAAGCACTTAACACATTATGTCTTAAATGAAGTTTCAAAGATGACTACACAACATGTAGTCTCTATGCTTGTGAAAAAGGCCTTTGGTGGATTACAAAGATGTAACACAAACATACAACAATATATTTTAGTACATAAAACAGAGAATGTTACTAAAGCCTGTAACATGTTCTTAATATTTTTAAACTTGCTAAGGAGAAAAAGAGCTGTTCACATCCAGAATAATTCTTTTAAATTTGACCAAGCTCAGTATTTGGAATCTCTCAGTAGTTTCTAAGCCTCTATTTACAAGATGGCAAACTAAATTATGAAGTTGATATTCTTAAAAAAGCAACTGTAATTATTACTTGACTTACAGAATGGAGCTAAAATCTTGAAAACAGAGCTAAAATCTTGATATAGGCCTAAACATGTATCTACATCACAACATACACTATGACTTTGCATTCTATTATGACAGCATTGTAACAGCAAATTAATAAACACACTCAATAAATGGTGGTTTCAGGCACTCTGTCTCCAAACTGGAATCTGTCAGAACCAAAGAAAAAGCTTTCTATTGCCTTTACATCTTCATTATCCATCTTAAGTATAAACCTCAGCATTAAGCATCCCAAACTTATTTCAGCCAAACACTGTCAGAACCTTCTGAACAACAAATGTTATCATCTGCTTTATTTCTGCAGTCTTTCCACACCCTTGAGTATGTTCATCATACATAATTTCAACCATAATCCCCACCAGAAATTGTGGCACCAGAACAGGAAATCATCAAATTTGTAATTTCTTTCTGTACCATTACTCAGCTGAGGTGCATAATATAGAGATATTTCCAGTTATCCTGGTAAGAGTACATTCTGAAAGAATGTGGGTAAGGACACAGCACAGCTTCACAGTAATTTAAAGTACACATATTATTTAATAGACTAAATTTTTTGGCAATAAAGTGTGTTGGGGTTTGGAGTTTGGCTGGCTTTTTGTATTTCTCAGGGAGCAGGAAGTCATTATTGGTATATGAAAGCAGAAATTTAGAGAAAAGGCAGTTCAATTTGGTTAGTAAGCAAAGCAAGACCCTCTTTTCAAGTAATTCAAGCAGGCCTATGTTCAATTTGAAAGCTACTTATTTTCTTACTTATTCAGGTTCAAAATGTTTTTAAAGAAAACATTTAACATTAATGAAACTGGGTAAAACCTCCATTTCCTGGTAGGAATTCAGCCTGGTTTAGGAAACAATTACAATTAAAAAAAAATAATCAGAAATAGGATTTTTTATATATATATATATATATATATGTCCTAGTATCATGTATTTTAAAGAAACATTACTGGAAAAAGAACATAGCAAACTTTGGTCTATGTCTCTAATCCTAAAGGATGATGAAGAAACAGGCAACCAGAGCTGGAAGAGACAAAAGAAGAGAGATTTTTCTACATGCTTTGCCCGAAAATTTAGAATCCCTACAGAAATTAAGAAATGAACCCCCACTTCATTAACATCTCCAGAGGCAACCAGCACAGTAAAAACTAGCAGCATCTTCAACCTCGAGGAAGGATACTGCTTCGACCAAACAAAAAGGATATTATGCACTCAGCATCTTTTTCACGTAACTGCTCAGCTGCTGAATATAAGAACCTTCAACAGTATGATTTCTGCTGTTTTTTTAAATACTAGATTTTAGTAAGTTGTTGTATGAAGACATTCAAAGCTTTCAATTACCTAAACCCAAGACAATTTTAAAACAGAGTATCAAAAACTGTATAAAAATTCACCCTTAGAATAACATGCAACAATGGACAGCAATTGTTCAAAAAATTGGCTTTCTACCTGCCTCCAAGTTTCCAAGATCAAATGTGACAAGACCTCCATAGTAATGTAAAGAGAAATTATATAAACCCACTGTAAATACAGAAGGCAAAAACCAGGAATAAGAACAAAAACATAGATTCCTATTCAATACTAGAAGCAGAAATTCCAAAATAAGATTTAGCAGTCCGTAAATATATGTTTATATTTACTTTCATATAAAGAGAGCAAGAGAGCAGAAAGCTCAGGCTTTACCTTCATCAAACAGGAAAATATCTCACAACAAGAAGATTAAATGCTGACCACCAACTTTTGGAAGAATAATAAATATTGGGAAGCTTGCCTTAGCTCCCTTACCTAGGCAATGAAAAGCTGGCAGTGCTCAAGATCAGGTTGGACAGAGCCTTGGGTGACATGCTCTATGTGAGGCTCATGCCTATGGCAGGGGACTTGGAACTAGATGATCTTAAGGTCTTTTCCAACCAAAATCATTGTATGATTCTATTATTTTTATCCAATATCTCATAATAAAACCAGACAATGTCATTTCTAAGTACAGATATGTAAACAGCCATAGTTAAAGGGAAAAGAAATACAAGGTAGAGTAAAAGAATTCTAACAATCTTTCAGTCTTTGGGAAGAGATAAATCAGTGAAAAATCAAATATTCTGGATTACTTCAGGACATCCTGTCATGACACATTAAAGCACTCCACTGAGATAAGGTTTCTCCTAACACACATACCTGCATATAAGTTGTATGATCAGAAAAGGTTAAGGAAGACTTTTTAATAAGGATCTGCTGCAGAACACTCAGATTCAATTCTTCATGGAAAACCTGCATTTACCTATACAAATTATGTATTTCACAGAGATTGGCCAGCAGAATGTATAAACTGGGCTGCAAATGATTCACCTTGTGGAAAAACAAAACAAAACAAAAAAACAGAACAAACCCAAAAAGATTTCCAAAGTGACCTTAAGTCTACATGAATGGGGCTTGGAGCAACCTGGTGTACTGGAAGGTGTCTCTGCCCATGGCAGAGAGTTGGAACTAGACAATCTTTAAGGTCCCTTCCAAACCAAACCGTTCTGAGATTCTATGATGCAGATAATACATTCAAGCACAACCAACAATATCCTTGCAGATGCCCTTTATAAAAAAAACTTCTGCTTTGTTTATAGGATACATGCTCAAACAAGAACATGTATATTTAAATCCATGGATCAATGGTAATAAATACAAAATATAATATGTGCTTATCTCAAAGCATATTCTTGAAACAATTTCAGGTAAGACAACCATGATGAAACTTCATTTGATTTCATGAAACTTCCTTCAGGAACCAACTTCTACCCCAGAGCATTCAAGAGAGGTTTCAACCTTGTTGAAAATCTAATGAACAAGATTCATTCTACTGTATTTACACAGGTAATAAAAAAGATCTACAGAAATTCTAGAATATAAAGATCTAAGTGTTGGGGTTTTTTTAATTAGAGGAACATTAGATGAAATTAGAATCCACAAGAACTCTCATTAAAAGAGTGTTTTCTTCCTTTCACCAGAATTACCTCTTGATCGTTTAAGACGCAGGGGCAGAATTGGGCAGTTAAATAGCTTACCTGTATACAGATAATTAAGAAGAAACACAATCACAGAACAACCATGCCTCCAAAAGCCACAACTTCAACAAGAGAACAAATATCAAACAATACTGGATGTTAGCTGCCTTTGCAACATTTTCAGTGGTGCAGAAAATATATTGGTCTTCCTAAATGTTTGCATAGTTACCTGAGCCAATGCTCATAAGTAAAAGCTTACACATACAATAAACACTGGGAACACACTTCTTCAAGCTCTTGCTTGTGTTGTACCACAATTACAGTCCAGTTTGTATTTCTGTATAACTCAACCACTGCAGCCCAAGAAGTATTAAGGAGATACGCCACACTTAACCGGCTTCTGTTCCTCCTGTTTTTTACTTTCTGTTCTTTGTAGTCAGCATACGTACTGACTTATTCCCAACTTTACCTGGAGAAACACAGGTTTTAATTCCATCTACATGGATTTATGATTTTTAATTTTAAAACAAGTAACAGTTTGCTATGATAAGATATGGACACTGCATGTTTTTATAATCAAGTTATTATATAAATATATAAATGATATACCTCCAAGTTCTTTCACATTCAAGATGGCATTCTGGAATGGCACTGCTTTTATACTAAAACCTGAGAACAGAAAGTAAGAGTAAGTTATTTGTTAAGGAGGCCATTTGCAATCAACTGCAAACATTCAGAAAAGACTATATTTTTCATCAAGAACCAGGATTTTGTAATGTAAAATTCTGTTTCATTGTGCTGTTTAAAAATACCAGTTGTAAGGAAGGGGAAAACAAATAAATCAGTGCAAGCAATAATCATTTAATGTATCTGGAACTACCCACTTAGATTTCAGATTACGAGTAATACAAAGTGATCCTTCTGCAATTTTTAGGAGACGTAGAAGATTAACATGCAATTCAAATCACTGTTCTTACATTTAAACTTTACAGGTTTTGGTTATAGCTAGAGTATTGACCCTTCTGTACATGGTATTAACTGAAAGATCCTTTTATTGATTTAAGTAGTGTATATTAAAATGGTCACAAATGCACTAGAAGTATCTATGAATCCTCTATTAGTCTATTACATGCTTAAAACTTAAAAACTTCCAGAAGTCTGATGTTTTCCCTTAACTGAAAATTCAGACAGCCAATAGAAAGGTAATGTGAAAAGCTCCCAGCAATCCATCAATATAAATGCTGCATGTTTAGTGCATACATATAAATGTATTTAACACTTTATATAGCAAAAATTATGTCTACTCTTTCAGCATAAAATATCCAGATAGACATTGAATTTATTTCCATTTAGCACAAGTGGTTTCAACATGATTACATATCTGTGAACTGAGTAAAGAAGTTTTGAAAAAAAGTCTTTCATTCCAAGTTTATTACCTATCATTTAACAGAAATAAGATGATTTTTGTCCCATATCAGACCAATAAAATATTTGAGTACTCCAAACATGGTCAGTGCCAAATGCAGTGTAAAGGAAAGTGCAAGAAAATCTGAAGTTTAAGAAGGATGTGGAAATGATTGAGCGCATCCAGAGGAGGGCAACGAGGCTGGACACAAGCCCTATGAGGAGCGATTGAGAGAACTGGAGTTGTTTAGCCTGGAGAAAAGGAGACTCAGAGGTGACCTCATCACTCTCTACAAGTTCTTGAAAGGAGGTTGTAGACAGGTGGGGGTTGGTCTCTTTCACCAGGCAGCAACAAACAGAACGAGAGGACACAGTCTCAAACTGCACCAAGGAAGGTACAGGTTGGATATTAGGAAGAAGTTTTTCACAGAAAGAATAATAAAATATTGGAACAGTCTGCCCAGAGAGGTGGTGGAGTCACCATCCCTGGATGTGTTTAAAAAGAGACTGGATATAGAACTTGATGACATGGTTTAGTGGAGGTGTAGGGCATGGGTTGGACTTGATGATCTTAGAGGTCCCTTCCAACCTGGTGATTCTGTGATNTTGGATATTAGGAAGAAGTTTTTCACAGAAAGAATAATAAAATATTGGAACAGTCTGCCCAGCCCAGAGAGGGAGTCACCATCCCTGGATGTGTTTAAAAAGAGACTGGATATAGAACTTGATGACATGGTTTAGTGGAGGTGTAGGGCATGGGTTGGACTTGATGATCTTACAGGTCCCTTCCAACCTAGCGATTCTTTGATTCTGTGATTATGAAGCATTTTTGTTGTTCTTGTCTTGAAACAAACCCTAAACTCTTCCTAACTCTTCCTAAACTTCTGGAATGGACCTGAGTGGCATTGATGAGAAAAACAAAAATACAGGTTATTGTTTGAAAACTCAGTGGAGAAGTTGTCACACTGTACTCTCGGATTCTCAACAATATTTTCTAATATAGGACAGATATGGTATATATGGGTAGATTTCTTAATAGACTAGATATGCATAATTTTGGTATGGATGCTGCATAGTTTTCACCAGAATCTATCTTCATTCCTCAAGCTGTCTAACTAAATAATGGTATTTTGTGGCAAAGACGTAGAAATATCTAGAAAAAACGAAAAATTTCATTATTTCCTTTGATGGATCTATACTGCTGTGTACATTGCTGTTACCATTTCTTTCAGAATCTAAAGTGTTGAAGTATAATTTGCACTTATTTAGGATGAGCTCTAAAAATTAAGTTGGGGGAGGGAGGGCAGAAAAATAAAAAGGCTGAATTATTCTACAGTTTTCTTCCAACTTTTCAAGTTAGACACTGCTAACTTCTCCATTCAATGAAGTGTGAGATCTCTAACATTTCCAGTAACACCACTGTGAAGGCAATGGGTTAATGGCTGACTGCAGAAAAAAATCCCTGTATTCTCCTGCACCTGTTTTACCTTGTTTACTTACAGTTGCATTAAATAAATTTATGTTCTTGTAATGTAAACACAGATACACTGAAAACCAGTTAGGGTTGCTGAGGTACAATCATACGATTTAAGCCTGTGAACCAGTTACAATACAAAGCCATGTAAGTATAAACACAGGTTACTTGCACAACACTCACTATCTTTTCTCTCAGCAAACCAACTAGTAAACTGCTATGGCCACAGAATCAGATTTCCTCCATCTCTGTGATCTAATCTGTCCTCTTTCTGAACTTAACAGCCAAGTATTCCTTTTTCTGGCTCCACATGTTTATTTCTAGGTTTTGGTTTGGTTTGGTTTTTTTCTTTTCTGGCACCGTTTTGGGTTGGGGGGAGGGGGGGGAGGGGGGCTTGGGGGCTGTTTTTGTTTTGCTTTTTTAACCAAAATAGCCTTTTCAGTAATAAAGCATTCTGGTACATCTGTACCTCCATGCATACTCATATGTTTTGGACTTATGATACCTTTTATCTGTGTTTGTTATGTCCTTTTTTATGCATCTTCTCAATGCAACTGGATCTTCCTGTAAACTGAAACTCTGATCTCAATCTGCCCTTATGACATAAGCAAGTCCCTTTGCTGATCTAAAAAGTAAGAATTATCACCAGAAAAAATCATTCCCATTACATTTATTCTTTTGGTTGCTAGCATACACCACAAGGCGCTACTGACCAAGTATGAGAGGAAATAAATTGCAGTAAGATTTCAAACCATCACTGTCCCATCTTATGTTACAGATGTTTTCTTTTCTGTTCATGTAACAAGACTGCTTTAAAAAAACAAAAAAACAAAAAAAAAAAAAGGTAAAAAGAGAAGAAAGAAACCTTTTAATATGTCTTCACTACATTGGTACTGTTTGTCTCCAATGGTTCTACTTCATTACATCACGACATAAGTTTTGACTTTATACACATCCCAAATTTTATGTTTTCATGGACAATACCCAGCCCATTACCAAAGAAGGAAAAAGTAACTAGTGGAAGCTTCAAAGCAATCCATTACCTACTTTCAAAAGAAAGACTACTAAGCCTAAGCTCTCTACCACCTTTGCAATACATGTCAAAAGTTACCTCTGGGAAATGTTGCAGCATACCATGGAATAAAGGCAGCGTCCTACCTGTGGTAGACACTATATTCTCCGGGCTTTCACCGCAAAGCTGTGATAGAAGACTTGTCTTGCCAGAACCAGTGAGGCCTATGCAAACCAAGTCATATTCAGGTCGTGGTGGTGGTGGTCCCTTGCAGCAAAGTGCTCTAAAACACTGCCAGGGTACAGAAAAACAAACAAAGCAAAAAACAAAAGGAAGATGTTACTCTTTTTGAAAATGTTTATTTAACAAAGTTCTAAAAATCAAGTTTATAAATTTAAAGGCATTGGAGGGAAGCAAATAATTATTCAAACTTTCTATTTTAACAAAACCTACATTTAGAAGGCTGAGACCACCTCAGAAAATCTAGAACAGCTTTATGAGAAAACACAAATGTATATATGAGTTACCTTTTCACCTAAACTTCACAAAGCTGGATGTCACTTCTCTCAGACCATTTCCTGACAGCATGTACAGCAGACATACAGGGCATACAGTAGGCATACAGGGAGGCACATGCCCTACTCCACTCTGCAGTGGGGTATGCATGAACTTGCTTCCTGTGGTCATTTCACGTGTGTGGTCATTTCACCACATTTCACCTCATGTGAACATCAGGGAAACTCCTAAGCAGCTGCTAGCCAGGCTCTACCCATTGTCACAGGAAAGAATCAGAGATGTGCTCCTCTGATATCCTTCCTCAGCTTGCTTTGTCAGACATTTTAGCTTGCAATATCAGCTGTTAAAGAGTACTGCTTGCAAAGAAACGAAATTTGCTGGACATAGCTCCAGTAAAAGATACACAGATCCCTCACTTCCTCTGGAGGAGTATAAATTAATCACAGTATAAGAATAAAAAAACTCAAAGACTGCTCTAGAGTTCTGCTCTCATCTCTTGAACAGTATTGCCAAAGTACACCAAGCTCATCCAAAAGGTACTTTTAAGCCCCCAGCTTAAAGGTTCCTCAGACCTTTATACATGATGTGGAAAAAGCTGAAAAACGTATCGTTCTGGGAAAGCCAGGAAGTATGTATTTAAGTTAAGGGCTATAATTACCCGCTACTGTACAAGATAGACCTGCATCAGCCCCATATATATAAATACCTTTTTCCTCAGTATCTGCCACCTTCCTATCAAAGGATTAAATCTGCTACAAGCAAAGGAAAATATGTTTGCACAATCACTCCTCTCATACATTCTGTCTTTACATATTCCCAGATCTTTTCCTCCATCTTAACCACAGGCCAACCACTGCACTAAGAAATCCAGTCTTTACAATCTTAACCTACTTTGTGTACATTACTACTCAGGATCTCTCATTGAGGGCTACTATAGGAGGAGAGAAACTGAATGGACATCAGTAAGATGGCTGTTGCAAATAGTGGGGTCTGACTCTGTGCACAAGTCATCCAAAGAGAACATGATTATAAAAAGACAGCTCACTGAAAGCAGAACTTCTATCAGATTCTTTCCATATAGATGGTAAGTTATCATACAGATTGCTGAACAGTCTTCATTGCTTTAAAGAAGCAAAAGACAGCAAGTACAAGGAAAGTCACAAAATTCCTTCAATACCTTTTAAAAATGTGAGAGGAAATATTTTAGGAGTAAAAACATTTACAGTAGTAGGTAAGCTGAACAAATGCAATAGATGTTAAAAGCTTTGCCTCTATTAAATTTTGACTAAATTCTCTTTTTTTTTAAGGTCTGCCCTTCTGTGTCTGTCTGTAATGCAGTAAACATGCCTTCTAGCTTTATTCACTGACGTCAGTTTATACTTATCTTACAGGCTCTACAAAGCCACAGCAAATATTCTACTCTGGTACTTAAGTGGGAAAGGCCAATTGAGTTCATTGCACAAACTAAGTTCCTTCAAACAGAGTTTCCACTTCATGGATATCATGCTGAAGGCCACAAAATTCTTCGAAGCTTGCCAGAGCTCCCGAGGCTGTGTGTCAGGCCCTTTGCAGCCAGTCTTTAAAAAGCATTCAATTTGTCCCTGTCACCACTGCATCTTTGCAACAACTTCTTGATGTCCTATTGAAAAACATAAAGGAACAGATGAGCTGATGAAAGTCTGTGCTTCTCTGGCCAGACACTGTGCCAGTTCTTATGCAACCAGACACAACTCTTGCAGCCCTGACCCTGTTTAATAATCTGCAGTTCTGTCAAAGATAACTATCTCTTTGTAGAACACATATGGAGACTCTGTGGGTGACAAAGGGGCTCCACAGGCTGGTTTTGTTAAGTGCAGTATCTGTTTAGTGCAGATTCCTTAAGCTTAACTTAGTCTGCAGAACCTCTACTTGCTGTTGATTAAACGTATGATCAAAAAGCCAGGTCATGTTCAAAACAGCATACACAGACCCACCCTCCCTCCCTCATCCTTCTCCAGGAAACACAATTATGAAAGGTAGCGAAGTCCCTGAGATACAGCAGATACAGGATCCCAGAAGACAGAGAAATTACTCCCTCCAGAACACTCTTGTATTTTATTCAATGATTCCCCTATCCTTATTATATTCATGACTCTGTCCTTCTGCAAAGCTAATTTCCTTCAGCTTCATTAGAGTAAAAACAGACTTTAATATTCTAGCTTCAAAAAGCTGCTGAAATTTAAGCTGCTATGTACAGCACTTACCACTGGCTGACATGAGTTACACAAGCACGTTTTTTAGGCGATACTTGCAGCAATGTATTTTTAATTTCATACACTTTTTTACAGTCCTCTTAACTCAAGTTCAATGAACATCCCTTCCTTTGGAAATGTCACTATACAGTCTAATCACTGTCCTTCTGTTCCCTCAGTAGCTTAAAGTTACCTGGCCACTAAAACAGTCTGGGCTGTTTAAGCTTCCACTATAGAGACTAAACCTCTATTATCACAGATTTGGTAGCTGTATGCAGTACCTGTACAAGATCTCTGGAGAGTAGAAAATTCAGACCAAGTGAATAAAATTACATCCTGTATCCTGCTTGTGATTACAGACAGCAAATGCATCCTGAAATATTTTATAGAGCATGGACTAGAGCTGTACCATTATTTAAGACATTGTCACATCACAGTGTGGTCTGAAATGCACAGAACTGCAAGAAATGTGTATTAGTAACTAATGAAGCCATTTCTGAAACCCAAAACACAAATATATCAAAAACATTGAGAGAGTTAGTTGTTCAGTTTACAACTACTGCTCTAATCCTTTCCAAAATGGTATAGTCTCCACTACACCAGTTTGGACAACCCAAAGGGCATAACAGAAACTTGAATTAAGTCTGTCTGGTCATGAAACACTTGCCAGATATGGACCTAGAAGTCTCTTTCATTGATTCCAAACCTGATTTGCTCGATGAGTGACTGTCCAAAAAAAAGGCTGCCATTTCGGTATTACAAAACAAACTCCAAAACCAAGTAAGTCCACTCAGAGGGAGTGTAGGAGATGAGAGAAAGAAAACATTTGACTACCTCAGCTATAGGGTCAAGCAGAAGTAGCTGCCATAGTCACCAAAATGTTGGGTGTCTACATTTTCAGCCCCACTGCTAGAAACAAAAAAAAGAACATTTTTTGGAACCCTTCCAGGGTATCTGGGTAAGACCTTACTTTAGAGAGACAGAAGTCTCTCTAAAGTCAAGTCAAACAAAGTATCAGTTTTCATTATTTTTGAGAACATCACACTCAAAACTCTTTATAGCCACTGGATCATGAGAAGAAGCAGGCAAGGGAGGCAAGGCAGGAGAGTCATAATTTAATTATTTTTGTTTTAAGCAAATGAGCAGATTTTAAAGTTCTGTACAGGCACACAGTATCTTGAAAACAGTGCTTGCATTTAGTAGGTTTTGGAAAAAAAAGATATTATTAATCCAGGAAACCAAGCAACCAGGAGCTGCATCCTGCAGAAAGCTGCAGTATTGACAGCAGCATTGATACTTTCATTTTACTTGCATGTGTGTGTGCATGTTGCATGTGCACATATAATCATACACAAGAGCTAAGGGAAGAAGTTAACTGGTCCTACTCCTGCTTAGGGATTTCTATCCCAACCAGATGATTCCAGTTTTAGTTAGATCTGTATTTGAGCTGACAACCCTACACAGTGTCCCTTTGAAGCCCTACGGAGATTTCTTCTGGGAAAAGCATTAAATATTGTGTCTATAGCAGGGGTCGCCAAACACTTCTGATATATGTGCCACTCAGAGATCCCAGATTGAAGCTTCGGGCAGCAAGCGTCCCTGAATTACTACTCTCTCCAATGTACTACACTGCCTCTGGCCATTGAGTCTGTCTTTGCCCTCTCATTGTACTTCGTTTCACTCTCCTTTTTGGGGTGAAATACTCCATTATTTCTGCTTTGTTCTGGACCCATCTCCTGTCTGTTTCTTTTGTTGCTACTATTTAATAGGGACAAACAGAAGCAAGGGATTTCATGCTTAGTTGGTTAAACACACACACTCTTGTGCAAAAATACCCTAAGTTAGTGCAACATTAATGCTAACAAATCAAGCATTCAGAGCTCTTGAAATCCAGAATTAAGGCTGAAAGCTCAACCATAATTGTGCTCCCCTCACCCTCTTGATTATACTTACAGATATGGTGTCCCTTTACATTTTTTTTTTTTTTTTTTCATTTAAGGTA
>NDXB01008005.1:563867-575593 GCA_002631895.1 Agapornis roseicollis
ATAAAAAAAAAAAAAAAAAAAAATATGAAAAAAAAAAAAAAAAAAAAACAAAAAACCCAAACCAGGAGAGAAAGACCTATTGACAAAGAAAAAGCCTGAAAGAATTTTTGATTTGCAAAATACAAAAAGCAAATTAAACAAAATTATGGTAGTATGATGGTACATTAACCGTCACCTTTAAACCTGCCTGCTCAGGGGTGCACATCATAGAAAATTTAGACATTACCCAACCAAGAAGTTAGCAAACCAATGAATGTTTGGTTGCTCTAAAATTAAAGGGAGTCAAGGGAAAGAAGACGCCACCAGAGACTAAAGCAAAAAAATTACTAAAATGAAACAGTTAACATTCAAATGTAAGGATGAAAAGCATTAATAGCCTACGTGCACTCTAAGTAGTAATGAGAGGATTTAGATAAAAGAAGAGGGTGGACAGAAGAACAAAGATAGATGGATTTTGCAGGCAGAACAAGTAGCCTGGCCAAAGAATTCTGCTTGGAACAGCCAAAGAATTCTTCTGCTTGGAACACTGAAAACAAGACAGCTTTCCAACACTAGAAAATGGAGTAAGAATTACACAATGTAGGCAGAGACACAAGTGGGAGATCTAACATGTGTGCTCTATTACCATTTCATAGCATTATTAACCTCCAGTGTTGAATTTGAAGCATTACGTAGTTGCAATCTGTGGGCATCATCTCTTATTCATCGGGCTCCCTATGAATGATTTCACTCTTATGTGCCCTTTTCATTGTACTTTCCCAGTGTGCTATATTTATAAATGTAAGAACCTCTAAGACGATACCTATTTTGACCAAAAGACCTATGGAATATGAAATATGTATTAACATGTACAGAAACCTCCCTCCCCTCCTCGTAAGAGTTTTACTTAGTGTAAGAGCTTTACTTAGCCAGCATAGCACATTACTACTGTGGAAGGAAACAGAAGACCAAGCTACACAAAAGCATTAATCCAAAATACACAGTTAGAGGAAGGCATATCAATCTCAAGTACCATTAAAAATTCTTCAAATTTTAGTCAATGAGAACCTCTTTGAGTGCAAAACAGGTTTGCCTCAATCAAATTCTTAATGAGTTAAGTTTGAGAAACTTCAGCCATTGAAAGTATTGCATGCTCCAACAGCTCCAACACAACGCATTCTGTATTTCTCTCTCCAGCTGCAAGCTTGAGGTTTTTATCTGGCTTTGTATCTACATCTACCACCAAGCTCCTCAGCTGTCTGCTGATAAAGACTCTCTTGGCTATTTGTTCACCTACCACTGTAAAATCAGAACTGTCAAATTTATCACTGCTGAGCATGCATGGATCAAGGACTAGGCAGCCTTTAAACTGCCTCAAACAGAAACCCAACAGGTGCTCTGCTCCTATTGCTTGAGGATTTGGGGAACACAACTCAATTTGAGGTGGGGATTCTCAGCAGACAGGCAACAGAATGGATCAGACAAAGCAATCAATCAAATACAGATATAAACTGGTTTCATATGCTTGCACTGCTAAAAAAGCCAACAAAAATGAACAAGCAAAATAAAACATAAAATCCCATACAACAACCACAAAAACAAGATTTTGTTTTTAACAGATATTGACCAATACCTATTCAGCTACTTGAGTGAGGTAGGGGAAAAAAAAAAAAAATTAAAAAGAGAAAACAATATTTTGTCAATAAATTCTGGACACTCATAGAGGTTACGACTGAATTTTAACTTTATGGAGGGAAAACAAGAGCTGGCAAGAACCAGCTGTATTTTTTGCAAAAACACAGATTGTTGTGTCCTTGCTTGCAAAACAGCCTGCCATGCAGCTATGCCTACTCATGGGCATGTCAGCATACCATCTCTGCAGTACAGACGACCCACACCAAGTCTCTTCTGATGGTATCACAACCAACCACTTTTTATCAGGTAAGGGGCTTTAAATACTTCAGACCACAGGAAAGTATCACTATGGGTTGGGAGGCTTTGTTGGGTTTGGTTTGGGGTTTTTTGTTGTTTGGGTTTTGGTTTTTTTCTGTGGGAAAGAACCACTTTTAGTCTCAGAGCTGCCAAAAACTTTTTGAGGGGATTCATACTATTATCCTTTGGGTAGGTGCAGTGTCCAAACACATTCAGCAAATGAACATTTCTGAAGGGAGAGAAAGCCCTCAGCCTGAAACCTTCATGTGCTATCCCTTTCCCAATGTTACTGCTTTCATTGACAGTGGTCTGGGTTTCTGTTTTTTTTTTTTTTCTAGGTAACTATTACACAATAGTTCCATAAAAAGTCTTTCACATTAAAAAAGCNGTCCAAACACGCAAATGAACATTTCTGAAGGGAGAGAAAGCCCTCAGCCTGAAACCTTCATGTGCTATCCCTTTCCCAATGTTACTGCTTTCATTGACAGTGGTCTGGGTTTCTGTTTTTTTTTTTTTTTAGGTAACTATTACACAATAGTTCCATAAAAAGTCTTTCACATTAAAAAAGCAACAGGTTGCTACTTCAGAATAAATCTTAAGTTGATGAAATACAGTCATAAATCCAAGCAGAAATAAACTCAACATGCAATTCAAGTAATTGAGCTGGGTGCTTGGTCCCTCACCTGCTTTAATACACAGCTATGGAAGATTTTAATACTTGTTCTAAGGAGGCTGCAGACACCTCAGTAAGAACTGATGCACTGCTTCTTATTGTAACAAAAATTTTACCATTTATTCTACATCAGCACAAGTCTTGCCAAACTGGAACACTTTTGCTGGCTAGAGAGAAAATTTCACTGAGGACCAGGGAGAACTGCAACAACGATGAGAGTCTATCAGAAAAACACAGGCAGTCTGGAGTTGGTGGCATAACTCAGCGAGTGAGACATTGAGTAAGAATAGGCTTAAGAAATAGAAGTGAGCTGTCTTTTAGAAACTAAGACATATGATTAGTTGTAAAAGCAGAACACTGGCTCTAACTGAAGCTTTTTGTTTAAAGTATTTTCAGTTTCCTAAGGTCTAACAGATTATTAAAGAATTGTAATAAAGAACTGGAAGCTTGGATTTTGTAATATTAAAGTATGATAAGGAAACAACTTTTACAGTGAAACTTCAGTAACTGCCAATTACCTACGTATCATTAGATCAGTATTTTTGAAGTATAAGGAATGGTATAGAGAAGAGATGCACACAGTTCTTCTCTTGCCACAGAGAACTTTCACTGAAGAGAAAGTGTTCACAGCTAGCAAGTATTTCTCCAAGGCAATTTAGGCAAGTGAAAAGCTATGACAAGGCACAGGATATATCATATATTTCATACAAGGATTAAGGAGTGCAGCACAGTTTGATAATGTTATTCGGTAATAAAATTATGAAGTATAGGATTTAAGGAGTAAATGCACTAAATGTATCAAATAAAGGTCACAGTAACTGAAAAGCACCATGAGTATTTTACTTTCCTAAGGAATAATAATACAGTGCTCTTCATTTGAAGAAATGTGTAAATGATCACGTTTCTTTATCCTAGCAAGAAATTCCTAAGCTCATGTTACTGAATTTACTGTTATAAAAACATACAATTATGAATTATGCCTTATAAAGATCAGCATTTATTTGGAAGAAATGGTAATCTATAAAATCAGGGGAAGAGAGACATTTGAAGAAAAAAAGATATTTCATAGTAAATGTCTTATCCTAAACATTTATGAAATTAAGAGACATTAAATCTCCATTTCCTAGTGGGCTGCACAAGTGGAATCTAGGTGGAATTGTCATGCACATAGATAAACCTTCACTTGGTAGGTTTTCAGAGCAGAGACCATCACAAGGTGCTGTTGTACCGCTGTCAACCAAAAGACTACCTCTGCAGAGCAGTAGGAAGCAAAAACTCTGCCCAAGTCCCACAGCCCAACTGTGTAAGAGTTATTATTAGGGCACCAGCTCTACACACAACCTCCTTGGACTTGCACAGATTGAGCAGGAAATAGAGGGGACTTTCTGGATAGATACTGAACCATAGGAATTAAAAAAAGAGAACGTCTTCAGAGACTCCAGTCATTTCAGCTCTGTAGGTTAAGAACAGAAAGATTAGAGTTTCAACTAGTTACAGCAAAAGAACATTTTCTACTCATTTTTATACAAGCCATTTGTAAAGCCTATAAAGCCTATTGATGAGAAAAACATGCTGTTTGCAGTTCTCTGGCAAGAGGCAAAGTTTCTGGTGCCTAATATAAGGTATGAGCTCCTACATCTCCTGCAACAGAGGAACTGAAGCACCTGCAAATTGTGTCAGGTCACTATCCTCAAGTGATCAGTGCCAAGGAAGTCACAAAATCACAGAGCAACATATTAAAAAAATTATAAACCTAAGCATTCCTCAAGCCTCACCCAGACAGAATGCTGAAGCAGAAATTTTCCTGCCACTGTTAACTACATTGCTCAAATCTGAAAATTTGTTAACAGCTACTGTTTTCCAATTGCATTTTCCAAGTTTCTTACCACAGGAAACTGAAAAAACCTCAGATCTTTCAAGCAATTAAGTGCACTCTCTAAACCCAGAGATATTTTGACGGAAATGAATAGAATACCAAGGCAAACAGTTCAAGATGAAGCAAAACACAAGAAATTCCAGTGAACATATGCCGTCTCAAGTTCAGAAATTTAAGTGCATTTTCCCAAAAAAGTGCCTCATAATAATCAAAGGACTTTCAATCTGTGATTTCCAAAACTGATGTGCCATTGCCCAAAATTTTTAAACTGACAAACTATCAGCAAGTTGGTTATTTTTTTAACTTTATTCTTAGGAGCTAGCCAGCAAATTTTATTAAACCTATTTTTAAATGTAGCTAACCTCACAAAGTTGGGGATAATGTCAGCCTGAATAGTCAAATTCAGCCAAGGAGCTGAAAAAAAAGGACCTAAGAATACTAGCAGGAAGGGGGAAAACGATGTTGTTATTAACGTATTACTTGTAATGAAATACCACTGAATTCCAATGTGATCCAAACCACAGTGCAATGAGTGTAAAGTAGCAAAGACTGAAAGTTCCATACATTAAACAGAAGTAATAATTATATGGGGGGGGGGGTTTATTATTTTGTTCAGATGTGGAATTTGGTTTTGGGACTGATTCAACCTATGTGTAGTTCAAAAGGAAAGAGTTCTCCAGCATAAAAATATGGTCTAAAAAGTTACTAAATGTAAATTTCAGTGCTAGCATACTTCTTAAAGACAACAACAACAACAAAAAAAGAGAACATGACTCGATGTCCATCTAGCACAAAGAAGCTAGAATAATTTAAAGTTTAGTTTATTGTAAGAAGACACAACTGAGTTTAGAAGTCTCACATTTGACTCTTGTCCAGAAAGAGGAATCAAAATGAACTATTAAGCTGTAGCCTAAATGTTTGAAGATTTTTCAGCTGGGGACACTATGCAGCCTTACATGGTAAAAACAGTTAAGTCCTATCCCAATAAAAATCCTAGGAAAAATAACCTTCCACAAGTATGATGAAGATAAAGCACCAACATAGCATAAATTGATTTGGAAATGCTCACATTAGAAAGCTGACACTGACAGAAATGAGCACAGTGCTGAATAATATAGAATCAACTAAATATTTTTGCACTAAGTGTACATATGAGGTCCATTTCCAAAACATTAAAACCTACTTGGACTTACAGGCGCACTGAAGTATTTTCATGACAAATGTATTATGATTCTTCTTCCTGCTGTCTACTGCTTTTCTCTTCCGCTAAGCCTTACATTCCAGCCTAATAGCAAAACATATTTTCTACTCCAATCAACCATACTATTCAGTGGTATTTCCTAGAAGAATTTTTCTCGTGTGTCAGATGAACACAGAAGAAAGTCCTTCAGGGACGGCTTGATATACCACAGATTCCAGTTGAAATAATACTGAAGCAAGAAATTAAGAATTTCCTTAGTAAACTTACCAGCACAGAATGGGGCAAGAGTATAGACATTTTAGCAAAATTTAACTGTATCAAGCAAAAGTGACTTAGACTTCATTCCATAATGCTAAAGCCATGTGGATTTAGAATGATCAGAAAAGTCAACCTGACAGTTTACTGGCTGCAGTAAAAATAAAGGTCCACACAAGTAACATTATGGTATTGAACTATTTCTTGATCATGCATGTTTCACGTGGAAAATAAAGGCACCTCATATATGGAATTTTAGAATAGCAACAACCTTTTTGTAATTTTCTGGTTAAAAATATTTTGGTGGCACCTGAGTAGACTAAAACAGTGACAAAAGAAATCTACCTTGCTGGTGCCACACAGAATCTCATTAAGGGTAAACAAAACATACTTTCCTTGAGAAATTGCTGAACTTCTATCCACAATTAAATGCTCCATTATGTCAAACTGCACATAACAAAGAGTGTGAATTTGCAGTGCAACTCATTTATCAGTGTTCTCATACAATTCTTTGCTGCCCACATTTTCAGGAATTAGACCTGCAAGTTTCCCCATTTTTACACATGTTCAAAGAATTTAACATTATTAGACTGTCATAAATGACTTAAGATTTTTGGCAGGCCATCTGCTGTAATAGCTTTGAATTTCCCTTAAGTGCTTACTGTGGATGACTTATTTTAACAAGAATTAACACTACCTTGTGGCTCAGACAAAATCTAAACTCTTAACTCCTTTGCATCACTAACATGACAAGTGAAGGACAATGTTACACATGTGGTATTTGCATAAGGTAAATTGAGATGCACAACGTCTTACATATATTGGACATTCTTTTGATCTTAACTTGAAACTATTAATCCTTCTAAAGCAGTGTAAGATGGTATCCACACATGTGCACTGTGTACTTTGTATCTGGAGCAAGAGCTCCAGAAAATTTTAAGAGTGGTAATTGGACAGCCACCATAGGGTTAAAAAACAAGCAAGACCACTAACACCATTCCACAAATTCCATCTATATTTGAAAAGTCATACCAATCCTATTCTGCATTCCGAATATCTGCAATATTCATTAGTTTCAGTGTAAGAACCATCATGAGTGGAAGACCGATTGGTTTGTAATGTTTTCTGTGTTGCTTGCACTCTAGATCTACTTTGATACTATATACAGAAGAATTTAATCAATCTTCCCAGAAAGCATCTCACTAACTAGAGCTATTTTAGGGTCTCATTAGGTACTTACTAAAAACAGACACTGATATCTCAGGACAGTGAAAACAAAGGCCAAGTTGCATGATTTGTTTTTAAAGAATTTGATGTCATCAGTTTTGCCACTATAAACTGATAGTGAAAGCAAATATGGGCAAAGAGAGCATATATCCTATACTTTCTTGACTCCTCCATTGCCCATGCATAGGAAAAAATACTGCCCTTACCTATCACTGCAGAAGTCAAAAACGAATGAGCAATATCTTGTACTTTCTGTTCTGTCACAGGGAACAGTCTCAGTGTACACTTTACCCCCGCCCCACCTCCACCCCCCCCCAAAAAAAAACAAACCCAGAACAAACCCTGACATAATGATCCTGCGGTTTTCAACCATTTCACACTGTTTAGCATGTGGCAGAAATATCAGCCATACTCCTCAGTATTTCATACCCATTGGCCTGAGTATTCTCCACATCATGAGTGAAGGGGAACTCAACTCTGCCCATTCTCAACACACGGAACCTAGGATTTATGCCCCAGTGGAGAGCTTCACTCAGAAGCCTGAGCATCTAATGTTTTATAGATGTTCAACATCATGATGGTGAAGTCTCCCATAGTATTTCAGTGCCTTGTCACACATCATCTACTTTACCAGATCAGCCAGTATTTAAGTAACTTCATATTACAAAATTTTTAATTCTGTAAGACTGTAGGAAGAGACCTGAGAACACTGCAGCAGGTTTGAAGTAGTTTATTCTGAACTTTAAATAGCCTAATAACACAGGATATTGTGTTAATTCACTTCAGCCAATGCTTCCATCCAAACACCCAAAGAAAAGTGTTTTGATACTGCAAAGCCGCTATTCACCTGTTGTGCTTATCCTACAGTCACATCATACCATGTAAAGCTGTACTGTGTGGTAAAGGCCAAGTTTTCACTTTCAGTATCAACACAGGCTACCTATATGTGGGGTCCATCAAAACCAATGTCTGAAGTAGAAAAGAACCTTGGGTGTACCCATGTACCCATGGTGTACCCTCATTCCTTTGAGGGGGGCTACTTGCAGGGTAGTATCTTTTTATTCCTTTTGCAATTCCCTATTTTAAACGCTGGTTGGATACAGTTTCCAAATCATACTGAGAAAATTGCCACACCCTAAAAAGCGGAGGAGGGATTTGGCTTAGTTTTTTTTTTAATTGGGAACTATTTGTAGTACTCCTGGATGCTTACATAGTAACAGTAGCTAAAAACTCTTGCAGTCTTTGGCTGTCCAGGAGACTGCACCCCTTCTCCGGGAATGTGGATTGAAGCATAGTTATCCATGTATTCATCACCCCTAGGCTGAGTATCACCAAGCGCTACACCCCAGGGATGAGGCGTTTCAACTGAATCAACAGGCAGCCTGCCCCACGAAGCAGCACGTGGAGACTGCTCACTGTGGAGACTGCTCACTGCACTGGGCTGCCGGATGGTCTGTTACCAGATTCCTTCCAAGATCTGGTGCTTGATTTCATGCTAATGAGTGGGAGCGGATCCATTTCCCCATGCATTTCTGTGATGATGGCAGTTGAGAGATCATCGGTATGGGCTCAATCAGGGGAGGGAGGCTCATTTCCACAGCAGCTGACTTCAGCAGCGAAATACTTGCGGTGCTGTCTCGACCGCAAAACAATTATTTGTTCAGCAAAATTTCCTTAGCGATAGCATTGTGATTATAGGAATGGTTTCAATGTCTACAAAAAAGAGAAATGGAAAGTGCTATCTCAGAGCATTATATGGAGTTTCAATAGACACTTGTATCACATTAACATGGATTCTGAGCATGTATGCCTGCAACATTTTTGTTTCAGCAAAAAATGTTACAAAGTTTCATGAAAAGCTTATGAAAAATGAAACAAATGCTGCTTCACATAAAAGTAAGAATAGGGAGAAGCCATTAAAAAAAAAGACAGGTTTATTTTATCCAATTCTATTGTTTGCCAGTTGGAAAGCAGTTACTACAACAGAGGTAAAACAAACAAGTAAATAAATCAAGCCAGAGACAGTTTAGACTGCCCATGTCTTCACTGTTCAAGCTGCTCCTAGTTTTCTGCCCTGTTAAAGCAGCTAGTCGCTTCAGTAAACAGTACTTCTAGCTAGTCAAGTCTTGCATTAAAACATATTTTGTGGCCTTGATGCTATATTTTTAATACTGGCTATTCACATGCAGCTCTGCACAACAAGAATGCTGTTGGAGCACTGCAAAAAAATCACTACCTAAGGCACAGACTGTAGAAAGCAATCACTGCAGATCCTGTGCAATACAGCAAAGGCTCCAGTGCATCTGGACCAGACAGAGGAAGAGAACGTAAAATTGTCCATTTTCAGAAGTGAGCTTCTACTGATTTAAAAATAAACCAAAGTGATGTACCTTACACAGCTATAGTACGCCCCATGGAGCTACACAGAAACAAGTGACACTTAAGCCCTTTCAGATAATGCACAAAACAAAGCAAGTATGAAGCGGATTCTTACTGCTCCTATACATTACATACATGCCTGATGCAAGTTAGCCTAACTTAACTTAGTGAATCTTCACACACAGGTCAGTGCTTATTTAACTAAAGAGTTTTATACCAAATTTAATTACTGCAACTTGTGCATAGACAAGACTGTGGCTCGGCATGTACTTGCTATCAAAAAGCCATGAGGAAATGAAACAGAAATCTATGAATAGAGCTTGAAAACACCACTTACCTACCTGATGGTCATTAAAGAACTATCTACCTGGAGAGCAAAAAGCATTAAGACATCTATCTTCATACAGCTGATTATTTTAACATGAATTTCAGGCTACCTTGCTATGTGAAAATAGTAGCATATTTACATGCTCTTGTCTTCTGTTTGACTTTCTAGTGTCTTTGCCAATGCCCTAAGTTTCCTGTGTGAAATTAAAATCAGTGAGTCTCTAAACTCTGAGCCCTAAATGCAGCAGCATATTAAAGAAAAATACATCCAATTTCCTTTGTTACTTACAAAGCCACTCTGATTTCCCGCTTTCAGAACAGGCATTTGTTAACGCAAATGCATCAGGCATCACATTTTTTTTCCTTATGTTTCAGACGACAACATTGCCAAAAGTACAAATTTCTATTTGTTCAAATTTATTTTGTACTTATACTACATGTGGCATATTGAATGTGCCAACTTTCAAAAATCACACTGCAGTCTGAGTTGCACCCTCTGCTAAAAGAAATCTCACTTGTAAAATCTAAGAAGACCACAGCAGTACCACAGAATAATCTTTGAGACAATCTAAAGCAATTGAGATATCCAGATAAACGTCCTGGGAACTTTTTGAAGGGATGCTTGCAGCTGTAAATGGAGTGATGACAAGAAACAATGGACAATTTGAAGCCTGGGAAGTTCAGACTGGCTATAAGAAAATACTTTTTCCCCATGGGAACAGTCCAGCAATGTGCAGAGAGGCTCCGCAGTCCTTATCTTTGGTGGTTTCTTCCACTAGGTTTTCAAGACCAGAACTAAGCTGAATAAAGCCTTGAGCAACCCAGTCAGACCTCAATCTGACCCCACTTTGACCACAGAGTTGGACTACAGACCTTCCAAGATCCCTTTCAACCTCAGTTGTTCAATGAATGCAACACAAAGTCTACAGAGCAATCCTTTTGATCTTTCATCTACACAAGTCTTAGGTGACAGAATTCTCCAACAAATACAGTTTGTAAGTTGACAGTGCCCTTAAAAAGATACCATCACGGGGGAGGGCCCTCAAAAAAGCTGGAACAGCTTATTAATTTTAATAGACTTCCACAGGCTGCCTGCTCCAATGTAGGCATGTTGATTCACTGCTGGTTTAGCCCAGGTGCTCAAACCCAAACACCCACATCAGCTTAGTCACAGGGTGAGTAGCCATTGCCCAAGTTGCTGTTTCTTTACCAGTGAAAACAACTCTAGAGGTGTATCACAACGGGGGTGGGTGTGTGTGTTTGCTTTGTTTTTACAATAGTGGGGGAAGAGAAACTTCTCATATATTAACTGAAAAGGAATCATCAAGCATCTGTCTGTGCTTCTGGGAGAGCTGTGGGACAGCTCTGAAGGACTGCCAGATCTATTTGGCATCCTTATTTTCACAGTGGGCAGGTTGCCAGACTCAGTTAAAACAATACATGAGGTGTAGCTGGGCCAGCTACCTGGGATGTAAACCACTCAAATTTGGGTGTGGGGGCAGTGTGCATCAACAAAGGAATTAGGCCATGGCTCTGAAGGACTTCTGATGCAAGGTCAGCTCAAGCAGTTCCACTCTCCCCTCACCCTATTTTCTAGCTGCAGGAAAAGGAGGTAGTGGACAGACTGGCCTCAATTTATGCCTAAAAATCAGGCCTTCTCAGTTCCTCACCTGCTTTTTATCACTTATGTCTCTCTTCCGCCTTCATGCCTCACACACCAGTTGCCACAGTCTGTCCTTGCTCCCACTTCTCTCTCCTCACTTTCATAGGAAAGGGGAGATTAGCAGCAGCTCCTTTCCTAGTTAATCCCCTGTCCACAAAACTTCCTCCAAAAAAAAAAAAAAAGAAAAAAAAGAAAAATAAAACACCAATGACCC
>NDXB01008005.1:575629-605451 GCA_002631895.1 Agapornis roseicollis
CCTTTCCTAGTTAATCCCCTGTCCACAAAACTTCCTCCAAAAAAAAAAAAAAAGAAAAAGAAGAAAAATGAAACACCAATGACCCCCCAAACAAAAAAGCCCAACAAGAAGTCCCAAGGCTCGCTGCTTGCACATCTCCAGTGATGTAACACTGCAAGCCACCTCCCTCTACATGGATATACAGGAAGGGAGCATCTCTGGCCATTATGATAGCAGTGCCTAGTACCTCCTAAGCTTTCCTTCTCGACCCCTGCCACATGCTGACTGTCCTTCGATAGAGCACCAGGGGTCTTTGTCGTAGAATTGACAGTGGTTTGTAATACATCAGCCTCAGGCATGGTGAGTTTGGGTAACACAAAACACCACCCTGCTGGGAACCCTGTGAGGCCAAATATTTTTTTATCAGTCCCTCTGTTACTTTCTGTGAGTTCAGGCTGCCTCAAAAGTGGGGAGACCAAAACATACCGAAAAAAACCCAAAACCAAACCACCAATTTGCACTTTTTAGCTCACCTCTGATAAATTCACTTCCAATAAGCAGCAAAGTTATGTTTAAATCAGTAAGCCATACTCATTAAAGTGAGCAACGCTTGCATACTCCATTGTCTTAGATCCCTGAAAATTTAAACTGTCCATTTACAATCTTTTGTTGAGTGAGGCAAATTAAGACAACACAAAGTACGATTTCATTCCACATTTTCACCATATCAAAATAAAACTAGAAGTATGCTTATAAAGAAAATTCACATTTCTTATCAATGAAAAACATACGAACTAAAGCTTCCAAGGCTGGGTAAGATTTTCTAATGCAACGTAAGCAATGAATAAAAAGTAACCAAGTATAACAACCTGTATTTGTTGTGCGCAGGTACATGTTTCACAAAATCCAGTCAAAACCAGGCTACAACTATAGAGAAGTTAAAATGCTTACTCAACTGTTTCAGTGCTGTATTAATATTAATTAATTTTACATTTTTATGGAAACTCTAATTACAATCTCTCAATGCAACATATGCTTATTTTTGATAAAATTGTAACACAGGGGAAAATTAAAAAAAAAAATCAAACCCAGGAATGTTTCTCTAAGACAGGGAGAAAAATTATGTTGCCACTGAGACACTGAAAGATACAATATGGAGAAAAAGTTTGGCAAACTATTAGTCCCAGTAGCCATAGATAATACCCCTAAGAAAGAAAAAAAAAGGAACGAGGGGGTTGGGAGGAAAGCAGCTATATGCCTTCTCCACATAAAGGAAAAGAATTCTTATTCTGCTGTTAAATATTTGTTTCTCTGATAGCTTATATTCTTTACGCTTAAGCACTTGCACAGAGGAAGGTTGTGTAACAGTCAAACATGTCCAGAACACATAAATCACAGAAATTTACCCAATAAACAAAGATTACACCATCACAATCTCTGACCATGGATTTGCAAAGAATAAACTAGCTGCTTTTTCCAAGATACAATGGTGCACTGCTGCTGCATAGCAGAGTGGCTTTGAGCCCCCAAAACACAGGGAGCATGCACATATTTTGTGGTAATACTGAACTGCCTGGTGAAGAACAAGCTCTGATTTCCTGGAGCTGATTCTTGTCAATCAATATTTACAGATTTACTTTTTACTTACATACTCACTTTTTATTTACATATTTACCGGATATATTTACTTTCTTCCACTGCTACAAAGCTCTTTCAAGACAAAAAAATAACAAGAGCAGAGAATAAAACTTTTTATAAAATGACTTCATAGTTAATTCAATTCTTGTCCTTTTTCATGATCAGTAGTAATTATTCCTAGCAAACAGGGGAGAGACTTTCCAAAGCACACACCACAGACAGGCTTGAAAATTAATTCAAGTATTTTGCAAAATTATTTCATCATTAAGTAGCATTCCCCAAATATAGAGTTGACTATAACATCTGGATCCTTTCATCATCCCATTACTCCCTTAGCTACTCTTGAAATAGCCTTATAACAGGAAAACATTTTCAAAACATGCCCTGGCATGTTCAAGCCCAAAGCTCGCCACTGCAGTTCAGCTATTTGAAATTTACACCACCTCTTGTTTCCACCACCAAATGTACCAACACGTCCAGCTTAATTTAAAATTTCCCCAACGCTCCCATTCAGCATTCCCACTGCAACACAAATTACTGATGCCCCCCAAAAAATAAAAACAAAAGGATACCTCAAATCCCACAACATTTGGCTTATTTTAAATATGCTCTCCTCAAAATCATCTCTCCCCTGGTCAACCACCAGTGGTTCTTACATTGCATAGTAGCTATGACCCCTACATTTGAGGTGGCATGATCAAAGGAGCCCTGGCCAGACTTGGAAAAACATTTCCACTGAGAATGGACATACTGCCTGTCAAAAGGTTATTCCCACTGCGCAAAGGGAGCAGCTCATATTACTCCAGTGTAACATGAAAGTGCAAAATCTAGCCGTAGTAACCCACATACATGTTTTTCTTTCTAAAAAGGGCATATGGGAGACACTGACTGGAACAGAACATCCGTATTATCATTTGAAGGGAGGAGATGGACGGGTGAGGGAAAGCTTCCCTAATCAATCCAGGTGCAGAAATCAGCCTCTTAAAAAAAAACACTTAAAAAAAAAAAAAATCTGCCTCTTGCCATTGCAATTACTTCTCTTCAGTTGCTTTCCTCCCCTTCAGTTAAAAATTTATATATGCAAATATACATCTACATGTAGATAATCACACACATACACATGATCAGACTTTACACTCTGCGGAAGACAAAATAACTTTGGAGGCGTAAATCTTAATGTCAATGACAGGAAGGCTTTGGTGAACCATTACCATAAATCTGACAAACGCTAATTTGATGGGTGGCTGTATCTGTCTGCTGCAAGACCAGTCTAGACAGTCTATTGAGAAATCCTAAAACACAACTGTTTGTTCCCTGTAACACCATCTGGATATGGCAATAAGAGCCGACCCAGTGCCATTCACACATGGATCAAAGCACATGCTAATGCCATCATGAAGTCATACACATAAAAAATTCAATCTGAGAACTCTATGCAATTTTCTAAGTCCTCAGTGAAGAAACCTCAGACTTAGCACAACTCAAGCTAAGTGCATGAAGAGGGGGAAAGGGTAGAAAAAAAGAAGAGAATATTTAATGAGCTTGGCCTTCCCGAGGAATGTTAGGCCACCCATTGTATTGGAAAAGGCTCATGTCACACTTCAGTCATGGCACCCATCAGGGTGCCCCTTTACAAAAACTGATCCGGAGGTTTTTGTAATTACCTGTTTCAAACAGAAAGAGTGCCCAGAAATACAAGAAGGTGTCCGAGGTGTAAATCATGCATTTTCTTATTTAAGACAGAGCTGGCAGAATTTGTAATATTGCAGACAATATTGAAAACCCCTCTCTCATTAAACTGCACCATGGCACTAGATCAAAGCACCCAGGGCCCCCTATTGAACTCTAAATTTTACAAACATAAGAGCAAGTCCAGCTACGCAGAAACTAAAAGTAAAGCAAATTATTTTTTCTGGTCCAAAAAAACAAAACACGACTGCCCATGATACAGCTTTAAAAGGTACAAAAAATACTATATAGCCATACTGCAAACTTTAAATCGACAGGGCTTCATCCACTTCCAAAAAAAATAAAATCAAAGATTATTGGGTTTTTTTCTCTGCCTAGCTCCCTTCCAACAGCTTCTGGGGTGCTTTTTAAACAACTGCCCTTCATGAGCTCTCTTAATTTTTATTTAATGTAATAAATTATGTAACAAACTCAACAACCGGCACAAGACATTTAGCTTTGTCAGAAAAACCACCAGGTTTTATTTCTGTGAAGTATCTGCTAATACTAAGCTTCCAGCAACTATATTGTTCCCAGCCTTTTGACCACTGAGACTATTTCCCATTTAACTCTGTTTTCTTTTCGTGATGTAAAACTTTACAACAAGCAGTCTTTAATCTTTTTGGAAAAACTATAGTATGACGCTGGTTTGCTAGTACTGAAGATGTGTCAGGACAGAAAGCAAAGGCAAGTTTAACAAACATCTTGATACTAGCTCCATCTCTAAAGTGACATCTTACCATTTAATTCTTTTTCTCTAATCTTATGGAAGTAGTCTAAATACTCATATGGAGGCATTTCATACAGAAAACAGTTGAGTTAGCACAAAATTCTAGCTCCTTAAATACTTTCCTTTGAAAAAGAAAAAATCACAAGTGGCAAAATTTATTTCTGCCATCATGAGCAATTCAATGCAAGTTAAAAATGCATTTCCAACTTTTACAGTATGATGTAATTTCTTTATTCCCCAAAACCACAACTAGCATGTTAACAAGAATTCCCTGTCATAAAACACTGAATCCCTAATACATTTCATAAAATTACTGTAGAAAAGTAAACTCCTTAGTCCCTTCACAGAACCTGCAAAAATCCTGTAAATCTTCACTCAAAAATCACTGGAACTAACCTTCCAAACACAAATAACTTAACAAAGCTCTCAGTCTAACCTGAAAAAAATATCTACTTGCAAGAGTACAGTTACGAAATTACAACAGCTACACTCTGGTGCATCACTGAAATACAATTCTAAAGAAAAGTACGCTCTATAGTCTTCATGATCGTCTCATTCCGCACCTCTACGGAAGTCTGCAGTTGTCTCAAGATTTAAATACCCAAGTTTTATACAGGGTTTTTAATAAAACTTCAGAAGAGAAACAAGTTCACATTGCTATACAGACAAAATATTCTGAGGAACTTTCTGCTAACATGCCATAAAAATGGCCAATTCTAATAACATTTTTTAGTGATAAAGATTAAATACTTTTTTTCCCAGAGAAGATTAACATTCCAACAAAAAAAAAAAAAAAGGGGGGGGGGGGGGGGGGGGGNTCTCCTCCCCATCCTCTTCCATGGGGCGCTTCAGGGGGGTCACGGCGTACGTGGTGCTGGGAGGAATCTGGACTGTGGCAACGGGAAGAAACCCCCCCCTTTCAGCATCCTGGGCCGGGCACCTTGGAGATGGGTGGGAGGACGGGGAGGAAGATGGGAGGACAGAGAAAACTTATTTTTGCCATCAGATTACTCTTAAGGACAAAACAAAAGTGATCAAGCAGTCCTTCCATTCAAAGCGTGCTCATGGATAAACAGAAAAAAACTTCCACAAAGATTTCCGGTACTAGAAAAGCCATGAGAGATTGGCCCTGACTTAAGACTCAAAGACTGATAAACTATGAGTCATCAAGTTTTCAGACTCTAGAGATGTTTCACTATGGGGAAGTGGGAGATTTACAGGAATGAACTGTACATCATGAACCAAGAATTGTAGAAAGCAAGTAATTCCCTTTGAGGAAAGAAGATAGGAGTGTACATATCACAGTGACCCCTCATTAAATTTGCAGTGGCATTAAATGGCATCATGTTAGCATTAGGCTCTTTCATGTCTGAATGGTGTACAAAACAACTAACTCAGGAATACATATACACTTAGTATATGTTTATAAATAAATATCTAGAACCTCGTACCCCCTCCAAACTTCTACATCGATAAGTGCCTTCACAGAACTAACGTAATTCTAGATAGAACCATATATAACCTAACAGTGTTTCAGCAGCAGACAAGTAGTGAATGGCACTTTAAGCAGGAGTTAAAACTCCGGATCGCTGCCCTTCAGGCACTGAACGGGACAGCACTGCCATCTACCGTTCACTGCCGAGGCAGAACCTCTCCCACAACTCCCAAAGGCTCCTCTGTCCTAAACCAGACAGAGCAGATTCAAAAATCGAACATTGAAAAGCCACTCTCAGGGAGGACACCTGCGCCAATAGACCCCTCTAGTAACTCTGCAGCTCTACATAGTATGAAACAAAAGTCCTTTTCTATGTTATTTTTAATGAAATACCTAAGCAGCACACGACTGAAGCACAGTGCAAAGCTGCAGCAGCCCCAGAACAGCACTAACACTCGGGGTCACTGGGCAGCTGTGCAGCGGCCTCTTCTGCTTTCCCTCTCAACACAGACACGCTCCCCTTTCAAAGTTTCGGCGCACAGACATAAATAAATCTGTCTGTACTCTGAGAAGCTATCCATTTCACACACAGAGAAACGTCACAAGGCTACACAAATTACACACCCAGTGCTGGAAGAACAACCGTCACTGAATTTTCAAATTTTAGCTTGGCAAATTTATTTCTGCCAAACGCTATTGATTCAAATCATACCTTCATTTAAAATAACGCCTGTGGATAAACCATGCACGCGCTAATAAAAATACATTTTAGCTGCTTAAAAGAGCTGCCAAGCCATTACTGACATGCCCAATGCATTTCAATCACAGTCTTGGTATGATGAAGAATTCAGTACAAAAGAAGCACAAGGATTTACTTGTGCCACTGATGTCCTTGGTGAAAGAAAATAAGTTTGAGTAGAAAGCTTTAAAGGCTATATTTCAGAATTCCACTTCAAAAGTGCTCTTCCAGTTAACAATGAATTTAAATCCCCTAGAAACAGACACACACTATTTAAAGAAAAGAGATGATGGATTTTGTTAATGGAACACATTATAATCACACAGTATAATCACAATGATGAAACTACTGAAACTTATTCTGTAAGTACACTGAAGACAAACCACTCCATTATGAAAAACAAAAAAGTTATTGCTGTTTTGAAGGGTACAAATAGCCATGTAATCGCTTCAATCATAAGGCAAGTGCCATGTAATTACAGTACATAGTTATTCAAGTCTAAGAGATTACATGGCAATAAAAGGATACCTGCTACCATATGTAGTAATTTGGAGTTGATGGTGACAGTTGGCAGATGTTGAAGATAACTTTAAAAGGGTGAGAATAATTGTGAAATCTGTAGTTACAACTAATTTTGTGAAGTTACACACTCAGAGGGTTTCTATTTGCTGGGTTTTGCTTTGTTTTGGGATTCTGTTTTTGTGAATGACCTTTCAAAAATCACAGGTGCAGGCTGCCCCTACAGATCTGCAGGGCTTTTATAGGTATGGTGGACCTGGAACTTCTTAAACAATACAATCTGTTATCAAAACGAACCAACATTTAATTTTGCATTGTTTCACAGAGCCAAAGATCACCCAAAGATTTTGCCATATTTTCTATTTTTGCTGTGTAGCTTCTCTTGCATAGTTCTCTTTCAGTGCTACCTTTAAGATCTAAAAAGCCCCCCAAAAAGACCTCTGCAGTCACTTGATCCTCTGTCTTGCTAAAACAGTTCTTCAGAGAATATTCAACTACACTTGCTCTGCAAAGTCCAGAAAAGCAAGTCACAACCTTCTCTCTGTTTTCAATATCTGGTAGACAAAAAGAAATACAGATGAACTGGAAAGCCAGAAAGACTCCATTTTCTTATCAGAAGGTGCTGACTATATTAATCATTCCCTTTCCCCATCTAGGAGGAGATTTTAATCTGCAAGCTACTAGACTATCAAATTCAACCTGCATTGGGAACATAAATTAACTTTCAGATGTCAGGTGTGACATATATGAATTAGTACCTTACTCTCAGAAGCCACATTTTCTTTTTTACTTGAAATCACCAACGAACAAGAGACAAGGACAAACACAATCTGTAAGAGCCACTTTTTAAATCTTTACTTTAGAAAAGCAAAATTTGGGTACCAAAACCTAGATGATGATTCTTTTGGTAGCTCCCCTTTTTTATATCTAGAGAGAGGTGATCAGCTTGGCACCTACCCTAAGTCACCTATGAATCAGAAAATTACTGTCATATTGCCCTTTGCAGCCAATAAAAGAAAAGTGGCACTGCCAAAAGCATGACTTCTTATTTTAAAATGAACATCTAAGTACACAACTTCTACTAGATTTAGATTTATGATAAATAAATCATACCTTTAGAAAAGAAATAGTTATCAACAGGATGCTCATATTGAAAATGAGCTAGGCTGCCTCATTTTTTCTTACTCAAAAGATACTAAATCACTGTGGAAGCTTCATTAAAACCTCTTTCCATTAACAGGGTATCAAGATTATTTGTGACTAGAAATCAATACTAAAAGAATATTATGTAAGTTGCAAAACAACAGAAAAAGAAATGGGTTGCTAAAATTGTTAAAACAGTTTTTAAAGTGTGGTGGAAAAAACATAATCCATTATTACATGGAAATTGTAGGATTACTGACAGTAACAAAGAAAAGCAGGAGAAGTTTAACACACACATCTGCCTGAGAAAAAGGAAACAATACTCTTATGATGATGATGAAATAGTTTCCATTCCAACAGTAACTCAGTAAGACGTTGAACAGCAGCTATTAATTGGACACTTCTACATCAGCAGAGTGGATAACTTGGATGCAAGCCTGCTGAAAGAGATGGCATAGGTACTGGCTGGACTGGAAATGCTTACTGTCATTAGCGTTTGAAAAACTGGAACTGGAAAAGTTTACATGTAAAGAAAGAACTGCTATGTCAATATTTACAAAAGACAAACTGGATGCCCTGTCAGCCTGAAGCAGATTTTGTGAAGAAAAATAATTTTTATGTAGTGAAATAGCTGATGAGAGATTTGATTATGAACAATTAAATTAAATTACATAATGATGCCAATCAGCAGGTCTATAGACAATAGACCTACTGTCTTAAACTGGGTTTAGAAAAGTATGTCTTTATGTAATAGCTGCCTGGAATACACTCAGTTTGGCATGTAGGACATTTTGCTTAATCCATCAGAATAATCCAGTATCAACAAAGCACTGTTAAAATTGTGTAAGTTCAGCTGATTTATGGGCTCCAGGATATACCTGGTGCTTTCACCAAGTGATGCATTTCTAGTATGATCCCATGGGACCTGCCTATCCTGCCTGACACTTAACAACACCATCCCAAAGAAGCCCAAGTTCATAATAAATAATGATAAATAATGAAAAAGAGCTTGCTGATACATTACTAGGTGTCTAGTAGCACAGCAATATTATTTGGAATATATCAGCTTCTTGAACAGATCTACTGAAGATAATCCTATTTCAAGCAACTGGCTGTACACTGGGATTCTTGGAGAGAAGGTCAGAGAAAGCAATTCACAGGCCACGTTGACTATTCTGAGCACAGGTAATGGTAGGTATAAAAAGAAACCCAGGGGTGTGCACATTTGCATCAAGAAACAAAAACAGACAATGGTTATTTTCTGCCCCAGAAAATAATGCCTCTGAAAATGCTTTTGGCTACAGTAGCTAAATTTTCATGGGACATCTGTAGGATCAGTCACAGCCTCAAAGGACTGATGTATGCTTTGGAGCCTGGGGAATTAGCAACTTGGAAAAGAAAGGTTTTATGATGTCTGTAGTTGACACAAGAGTAATTCCCACTGCACTGCTGCTGTCTGTCCTGTGGTCCCCAAAGAACAGTATTCAAATATGCAGAAAAACAGAATCAAAAAGGTCAGGGAAGAGTCATTAGAATGAGTGAAATATTAGAAAAAAACCTCTGATAATTCAGGGCTTGAGGAACTCATAATATCTGAATTACAGATAAAGAGCAAGGAAAATCTTCCCTAAAACATACAGAAGAGGATCAAAATCCAATGGGCATTCATCAAAGGGAGGCAGTCAAGCACTAGAACATCTTGCCTGGACTGTAGTGGATTTTCTGCTAGTGGAAATATTCAAACCATATTAAATATTTTGACCCTCACCCCCAAAAGATGTTTAAGTTTAGAGGACATCTCTAGACTTTATTATGAGTAAAGACAAGGTAACCAAAACAATACTCTGTGGATTTTCATATATTCATTTATACTAGATAACAAACAACCTTGGCTTTACTAAAAATAGAGAGAAGGCAGTGGATGTCTTCAAGACGAGTATATCCATGCTTGACTCCACAAGTACCATCACGTGCTGTTCAGCATCCTGCAGTGCTGGCAGAGATAGTACTATGCTGAAGCATCCCAGACATGGTGATCAACTCATATTCAGAGCAGAAGTAATTCTAACAGGGACAGTACAGAGTTCACAATGTTAGAACTGCTATAGGCTGAATTTGGCCTATTGTGCTTGAGGCAGTTCTAACAGAGCAAGCAGCACAAAGTAAACACAATTCCCTATCTATAACACAACAGCCTAATCTTTTCAATGCTGGGAGAGAAACACTTCTTTCAGGATACCAGTGCACATCAGACCCAAGAACTAGAACAAGTATTTCCACTGAAGTTACAGGATCTCCTCTGGAAGAGAGCAGTAGAAAAAAGCTCTCTGCTTACCTGTTCTGTCACAGACTCTACAAAACATGCAGAAGCAGAAATCACTTTTGTAAGAATAAAAATAAGGAGGCAGAGGAGAAAGAGGAACTTCTTCTTGTGATTTTGGCTTTCCCTTCCTACTCCTGCCATAAAGCCAGCAGCACCAGCTGGTTAAGGAAAGAAAGGAGACCTGCAGGCACTCAAGTAAGATGGTTGCTACTCCTGCTACTGGTTGGAGGCCACAGCACCTTTCTTTGTCCCTGTAGCTGAACACAAGTGAGGAAGCACTTTGATCATCCACTCCCATGTGCCAAATGGAGGAAGCCTGAAGGACAGAAAATAACTGCCTACCAGCAGATGGACCATATTTACTTTAGCATATTTCATCTGGCTGTCCACTTCAGAAAGCTTTTTATAAACATTAAATTCTTGTTTCATGTTTGGTGCATCTCACCAAATTCCACAGATTTCTGAAAAAAAAATCAGCTTTACTTGCAGGTATCATTACAGAGAACTTCAGAGCAAAGAGTTAAGATGTGCTGTTTGCCTCTCTTAGGTCAAACAGTAAAAGGTCCTCCAGGCTAACTTACACTGTTGGTCACATGTATGCAATCCCTATGATTTTAACAGATGTTCTCAACTCCATCTGGAGTTCAGTGAACTGTCCTGGAAGTGCCCAGAAAGGCACAGAACCCCAGCAGTATCAGAGTCAGTGAAGTAAACAGGACCAGCTCTTAACACCCTGGGAGCAGACAGTTTGTCTTAAACAGGAATAGCTTTTATCTACTCCATTTTGAAGTGAGAAGTAATACACTATAGGTATTTCACTTAGATTTAAACATAGTCTATGTGTGTATGCAAATAGGTCTGCAAAGTCTGCACTAGCTCAAGAATTGATGTCTGCAGATGACCATTACTGGGTAGCAGTTTAGACAGCATTTATTCAAACCAATGCAGCAGAGAAAAACCAAGCGCAGTAAGCTTGGGAGAAAGGACAGTCACCAAACTGTCAGAAGTAAGAAGAGATTAGTTCCTGCTGAAGCCATACTTCCTTTTCCCAGCTGGAAACTTATAGGGAAACCTCACGACTGAGAAAACATCTCAGAGAAGAGTGTGCATGCACACCCGCATTGAAATAGATTACCAATTGTTAGGCTAGTGAAGGCAAACGTATTTCTCTAAAGCAATCCCTTCTCCTCTCAGGAGATAAATCTTACACAAACAATACTTGCTAGCAACAAAAACATAAGATGTCAACAGCTTTCTAGTTTGTTATGCTATTTAATACCAAGTTTGTACCAAGCACAGTCTGGGAATAAAAAAGTACTGAAAAATGCACAAAGTCATTTGTAATGTAATTCAGGTCAAATGCAGCACAGTTTAGTTGGAAAAGCATGGAATGATTCTGAACTCCAGGAGGCCTTTAAAAGTCTTGAATACATTCTCATGAATCAAACAGGCATAAACAACAGTGTGTCCTAATTATGAGATAAATATGAGGTTAAATAGAGCCAACATGGATAAAAAGCAGCAACAAGAACATATTCTACCTGGCCTGAAGCTCTCAGTAAGCCACAACACACATGTTGTCAGCCCTGTCCATGTAGCAAAAGACGGGCTAAATTGACAATACATTCTGAGTATTCTCAGAAAACTGAATTCAGGAATTTTCCATTTACAGTTGAAAAACTGAAAATTCCATTTACAGTTAATAATTTGCATTAAAAAAAAATGTACATAAATCACTCTTTTTCCATAACAAAGCTTAAATCTGTTACCTGAAGCAATATATCATCAAGTTGAAATGTCAGAGAGCAGTTTGTGGATAGAAGACATATGCTTGTACCCTGCACAGTTTTATTTCACTATATAGGGATTACTTAGCACACATTAATGCCACAGAATGTTCTTCATTTCCCACACACTGCAAAAAAGTCTTACCTGGAGTATGGCATTTGTCACTTACTAATCTGAAAAGACTGAGACTAATTCACAATCTTGAAAAAAGCAAATAGTAATGCCCAGATGTATCATAAAGGACATCTGAGAACAAAATTTGGCACATATTCCTTACAAAATTTGTGTCTTGATGATTGATGATAGGTCTACTAGACAAAACAGCCCAGTTGAAGACAAGGCTCCTTCTCTGAGCATGAAACCAAAATGAAAGAAAGAAAAGCTTATGAGAATTTCTCAGCAATGTATACTGAACCAGGTGGTGCAAAGTTGGCACTGGAATGCTGTCTTGATTAATATACTGATTTGGACCAGATGCTGCTAGATATAATACCAACAGTGCATCAACTTCAGATGAACACAGAAAAACCCTTTTATATGCGTGCAAGACTCATTCGGAAAAAGCCAGAAGTAAAAGAGCATTCATGGAAGCCTCATGAAGATTGACCCACGAGTAACAGTACCATTTTAAGAGAATCTTCTGAATATACATAAGCAATACAAGAATCATATGAGCAGAGAAATAACTTTATTAACAAAAGTGACCAGTTTCTGCGCTTATATCTTTGAATCAGCTTAGCTCTACCACCAAAATTTTCCTGAGCCACAGTATTCCACCTTTGACATTTTACTTTTCCTGTTTCTGGGACAGTTTCATAGAAATTAAAGTATTTGTATTAATAGGTTTTGGGTTTTTTTTTCACTATATTGTCCATTAGGAACAGGACAAATATGAAGAGAACACCTCTGATCACCTTCCTTTCAATTAGCTGTCCTTTCACTCTGAGAACTAGCCTCACCATGCATTACCTTTTATAAATCTTGAGAACAATACCAATGCAAACTTCAGTACTATGCTTCAAATAAGCTGAAAGCAGGACTTACAGTGCTGCTGCAAACAAACATGCTGTGCTGGTTCATCAAATGTTCTAACAGGAACATTTACAGTGAAAGTAAAGGATGATGACTTTTATTTTCCTTTGCATTACAAAACAAGGGCATGCATGGACCAGACACTTTTCAGTCTGTATTAACACAAAGGGATGCAGCAAAAGGTTTCATGAGACAACTAACAGCTCACTCCTGTCACAGAGGTAGGCCCACCCCTTTCTATGTCCCTTCTCAGCTGCATATTCCTGCCACTTACATGCCACCAGTCCTTGGTGCCAATCTGATCCCTCATCTGAGACCACTCAGCTCACTGACTGTCAGGAAACCAGCATAAAGAAAAAAATAAGCCAGCCTGCTAAACTGGCAGAAAACTAAACAAGTATGGAGATTACAACCACCACATACACACACTTTACACCCCATGCCAACACAAAGGGAAAGCAAGATGACAAACCCCTAAGCAGAGCTCCCAAGTGGTTCCCCCATGAAGCCTCATTCTAACCATTCCCTCATTTCACAGGTCTGAACATTAATCTAGAAAGGAATTTGAAAACACCTTTTGACAGCTATCCATAACATTTGAACTAGGTAAGTGCTTCAGTGAATCAACAAGGTCTCCAGGCTCTAGCTCAGAACTGCAGATATTTCTTTTCTAATTCTCATTCCCTTGAGTCTGAAAACTTATTCCCTGTTGAATAATGAAGTATCAACTAAAGACTCCAGTTCTCTTGGTTTTCATTTGCCCTTTTTTATTTGTTTGGTTTGGAGGGGATTTCTTGCTTCTTTGTTTTTTGGTTTAGCCTTTTTTTTTTTTTTCTCCTCTCTCAGTAAAACCCATCCTCCTCCTCATTTGGAGCTGCTACTGGATTTTGCTGGCCTAACTTGTTTGTTTGCATCCCGAGGTTTCCTCTAGGCTCTGTTTGTTCTCAAATATATCTGGAATCTTCTCTGTAGTCCTTGGCACGCATCAGCACTACGTCTTCATAAGCTTTGCAATACAAGACCTAAGGTGAGACAATTCTGAATCTGCACCCCCAATGACACAACTGTCTAACCAGAAGGGATTTATATTGGTTCTCTTTTCAAACCAGACAAATCTATCTTCCTGCCATGTCTTTTTCCAGAGTGCCTAATAGATTAGTCAAGATAATGGAAATGTCAGAAAGGCAAACACAGAAGTAAAGGTGTCAAAGCCAACTTCTCTTTGCCTCAGAAATCCTG
The DNA here is from genome assembly GCA_002631895.1 of Agapornis roseicollis. NCBI lineage: Eukaryota > Metazoa > Chordata > Aves > Psittaciformes > Psittacidae > Agapornis > Agapornis roseicollis. Next base: position 589,923 of record NDXB01008005.1, read on the forward strand.
CACCTATTTCAAAGAATTAGCTGCCTTGGAAAGCCACAGTGACAACTTTTCCCTTTCTCTTATGCAAACACTCCATAATTGCAAAACAAAAGACAGATAAAGTCCCTTCCTTCTCCAAGGAAAATGGCAAAGTGATCCAGCAATGAAGCAATTGTGAAAACAGTAAGAAGCATCAATTACTTCAGCAAGCTAAAAAAGCCTCCACTTCATAGACTCATAGGATCAAAACAAATACATAAAAAGGTGGGATTTTTCCCTACACAAAATACATTTAGACAAAAACAAACAAACAAACAAAAAAACACAAACAAAAAAACCCAAACCCAAAAGAACACCATCATAAGGTATTATAGAATTCAGTAAATTTACACAGCAGCAAGAGCACACTCAGAGAGCTGCAACGCTGGGAAAAAACCCAGACAACTGGAAGGAATACAAAATGTTTAAAACCAGTCTCTAACTAAGACACTGCACAAAACGCTTGCAAACATGCAGATTTTTCTACATGTTCATTAGGGGAGTTACATTTTGACTGAATGTTGGTGATTATGATCCCAGCTGAATCACAGGTACAAAGTATGGCAGTTTTTATGTTCCGATCTCCCATACAAGTGCCACATGAAGCAAAAGCTCTAGTATGCATTACTCACATGCCCACAGGCAGTTTGGTTCTATAAAAAACAAACTAAAAAACCCAAACAAGACAAAACTAAGGCAAACCATACAAAGCCTAAGAGCTATACAGGTCTGTAAAGCAACCAGAAACAAACAGCACTGCATACCCTCCCTAGCATCCCCCCTCCTCCTTTTTCTCCCTAATCTGGCCAAGGGTTGTGGGTTGTCACCCTACCTGCAGAGCAGCAGCGCTGCATAAAGTGGTTCTCTCTTGGCTTGCCACAGGACAGAAGCCTAGAAATGTGGGCCACTGGTAGAACGGTTGCCTTTCTGCTCCTAGGTTCTACATCCCTCTGCCATAATGCTAATGCACTGTTAATTTATTGCTACCACATCTCCCTGATGTCAGGCTGAGGCATCCACATGCCCAAAACGTCGTTCACTGTGCAGAAAGCACCTGGTTTCCAGGAGGGACTACACTGAACCATTTTACGTGCCCCAAGTGAACTACTCCAAGCTAGCTCCCATGCTCTGCAATGTTGCCGGATACTGGTGAGCAACCCCAGCCCCAAAGGCCCTCTGTACTCTTGCATGGACAGTGCTTAGCTGTTCCTGCTCTCCTTAACTTGTAGGTACAGCTGCTTCCCACCTTTATTCCTCACTCCAGCTTCTCATACCTCAGACCACAAGGTCTCTTAGTAACTGCTCCAGATATTCTCAAATCACTTAGCTAACAGGTTACTCTGTATCATACTGAAGGTACAGTAACACTAGAGGAAATAGTGGGGAAAAAAATCCCCAAACAAATGCAGTTTTCTCTCCCCCTCCCTCCTCCAGCTTCAGAATTCGCCTTCCTAAACCTGTTCCAGTCTCTCCTCTTTACACCAGAACTCCTCCACCACTAGCAGGGATCTAAAATCTGGTCATCTGCAGTAGGAATCAGTTTTCCGTATCTCAGACTACAGCTTAAAAGTCTGCAAGCAAGCAGAACTACACCGAAATACAGCTCCCCGTGCTTTCCAGCAGCAGCCCCGCTGCATCCTGGCTACCGACACCAACCCAGCGGTGTGCAGGGGCAAAACTCAGTCTCACACAGCGACAGCTCCGGCAGCACGGGCTGACGCGCTGCTTCCCGCTGTTACCGGACCGCAGCGCACAGCGCTGCAATACTTGGGCCGCCGCAGCCAGGCCCGGCCCACTGGCGCCCCCCCGTGGGCCACAGCGGCACGGCGCCCGCCGTCCCGCCGAGTCCCGTCCCATGGCGGCGCGGGGTGAACCACGGCGAGATCACTCGTTCGGGACCCGCCAAAGCCGGCATCGGGACCCGAGCCGATAACCGTAACGCACACCAAAGGGATGGGACAACACACTAGAGAACGTAGGCTCGAGAGAAAAAAATGCTTTTGTTTAGTTTGTGAGGGTTTGGGGGCTGTTTGTGTGGCGCAGTGGGTGTTTTGGGTTTTGGCTGTTTGTGTTTGTTGTTTGGGGGTTTTAAGGCTTTAAAAGCAAATGTCCCTGAAGATACATTAAAGTGGTAAGACTTGTGAACTGCAGCGTAAGTGGTCTGCCACAAAAATGGCACTGCCCTTCTGGAAGACTGAGATGGTATTTTCACAAAGAGGGCTTAGAAGACTCACCTGCTGAATGCCCTCTGTACCCTGCTGGAGTGAGCTTTTTAAACCTGCAAAGTAGCAGTTTGATGTATTAGTTCTTAAGCAAATTTTCATGCAGTTGTCTCCTGGCTCTTGGTGACAGAACAGATCCATAGCTCAAAGTCACATTGTAACACAGAGAATTCTGAAGCCAACCACAGAAATGCAGTTTAACACAGTGGGATGTTGAGGAGATGGAAGACAACCATACAAGTTATGTACTGTATATACCAGAGGAAGTACTTTACACTTTATTAACACAGAAGGTAAGTACGCAAGTTTTACTAACATCCTCTAAAAATTCCTACCTGGTCTCTTGGGTCTTACCTGTCAACATCAGAAAACAGCAAAAGTAAGGACACAAGCACTTCCTCCCAAGAAGTTAAAGAAGTAGTAATGATCCAGTAACTACTGACTTTCCATTTGGATATTTAAACCTGGCAACAGGGTATCATAAGTACAGTTAACATTTCAGTCATGTTGAAGTACACTCTGTAATGAAAGATTGTTGAGAGAATGTAAAAGTGGTCAGAAAATAAACCAAAAATGTCAATGTTTTTATGAGCCCTTACCTGAGAGAAGTTCACCTTTTGACTGTGCTTTACCTTCTTCTGCTGCAAACGTTTAATACACTAACCCTTCTCCCCTTTAGAAAAACTGCTGTCCTCACTACTGTGCCAAAAAGATCACCTTACCCACAGACTGTCCACAAGGAGAATTTCCAGTAGCGTGTGAGAACAGTCAGGGTTTTATGAGAGACTGTGACCCACAGAAGGCTGCACCCAAAGATGGTACCAGCTGATCTCAATGGTGACCAAGATGGCAGAGATTCAAAAGAAGTGCAAAAATGCCAATGTCATTCCATCTTCAAAACTAGCCAGATCTGTCCAGGGAACTACAGGCTGACCAGTCTAATTCTGGTCCTTGGAAAAGTCACAGAGCAAGACCTCTGTAAGAGGAAAAACACTACAGTCTACTCAGCCAAACAACTTAGATGAGTAAAAATTGGGTGGATGATTGGCTTAGAGATAGTACTTACACTCTACCATGACCACAGTAACAGAGTGAACTAAGGGGCCCTACCTGTGACCCATCCTGCCTAATAACTTTATCAGTGACCTGGGAGGAGTCACTCCCTATCAAGTTTGCAGCTGACACCTAAGTGGGGGTATGTGCTGGAAAGCAGAGCTGCCATCCAGAGGCACGGTGGAGGAACAAGGCCTTGTAGTTCAGCAAGGAGAAAGTCAGAGCCCCAATCTGTGGTCCAGACACCCACCAGCTCAAGGACTGGAGCACCTCCCTGGCAAAGGGAACCTGAAGGATGAGGCTGCTTCAGCCTAGAGAAGGGAAGGCCTTGGGGCACCTTAGAGCTGCCTTCTCCTGCCTACAGGCAGGTAGGTCACTGGCAAGACAGAGCCAGGCTTTGTCATGGTGGTTGGATGACAAACAACAGGCACAAGCTGAAAAAAGACAAGCTGAGACTGGAGATACAGGGAAACCTTTCTCCTTACCAGGACAGTGCAGGAGTAGTGCAGATTGCTCAGAAGCATTGTGTGGTCTCTGTTCTTGGACATTATCTAGATACACTGCATAAGGCTCTAAGCCACAAGGGTCTGACTTCCTCGCCAATTCTGTCTGAGCAGGAAAGCAGACTGATTTTTCCAGCCTTAATTGTGATGTAAGACTGTATACAGTGCTGTCAACCTTCAGTGAAAACTGAAGGTCTAGTGAGCTCCTTAACCTTTCATTTACATCAGTCTTGCCTGTTAATCTAATACTAATACTAATTTGGATCCACAAGCCTCCATGGTACCATTTCCACTGTTCTGAAGATTGGAAGGAGGGGTCTTCGTTAAGTACCATCACACTGCTGGTTATGAGTGCTCATCAGAACCACAAAAAGAACTGCAGGAGGCAACAACAAAAAGTCACATGTGCCGGAGCTCAATGCTGCTCTACCTGCAGTCAGTATAATTCAGTAAAACCAGTACTGGACACAAAGCATGAAAGTTTTTTGGATTGAAACCTAAATTTGTTCTTTTAAATATATGGGGGGAAAAAAAACAAAAATCCAAAATCAAACCAACAGTTCCACAGACCACAGAACTCATCAAAGGTGGAGTAAAAATGAGAAGACCTGCATTCACCTTTATCAAAGAAAACAGGAAGCAGATGTGCTGCTGGCATGTGGAGTGATAGCAGAGCCCCTGTATTAGCAAACAAAATTGCCAATGCAGCAGCAAGGGGTACATCACAACTCTCATAAAACAGTTCAGGGCTTGTGCGGGTTTCCTCAAACCACCCAACTCATTAGCAGAACCATGATGTTTGCTTTTGAAAAGGTCTGCTATGTGTAGTCTTCATGCCAAGGATTACTGAACTTCAGTAATGGAAGGCTGAATTCTTATGTAAGTAAACTGATTAAAACTTGTAATATGTACAAAGTTCTTTGGATGAGAAGTGGCATATGAAACAGCTGTTAATCCTCCAATCTCCTTGGGGGAGGGGAAGGTTCAGAGAGTACAGTCAGCTAACAAGCATGCTCTGCAGCAGTCAAGAGAAGGGGATGTGAGAAAGCTACTAGGTTCTGAGATGGCTGTTACTTGCAGGAGTCTCATTTTACTAAAAGTGGAAGGGTCTGCATAAATACCAACCCTTCAGGGTAAATTTGATGAACGGCAATATAGCATTTCCGTAACAGATAAACCCTCCACGGTTGAGGAAAGCTCACAAAGAGGAATGACTACCACACAACCAGTCTAACTGCTGACAACTAAAAGAAGCTTTTTTTTTAAGGTCTACCAGTTACTTGGCACTATATTCCTGACTCACACTAGAAACTGGTAGACAGACTTTCAGTCTTTGGAACAATTATCTGGTTATTGACTTCAAGACTCTGCAGTGTCCAACATCCAGAAACAGTAAGTGATCAACCCCCAATCAGCAACCAACCAGCTCCATCCATGCTAGGTATAGTAAATAACCTGCATCCACCACAGCCTGGGAGAAAACAGATGTGACTGAGAAAATGTGTACTACTAGAAGAGAACATGAGAAATAAAACTTAGCATTTGACCTTCCCGTTCTTCACTTAGACTCTATCTACACCAGAATTTACTGAACTGAATACAAATCATTGCAATGGTTTTAACGTATTGACTTACTGCAATAAGAAGACAGCAGAAAAGCTGTCTTCTTCCACAGTTGCATCAAGTCTATATACTTCCTTCTTTTTCCTGTTGTACTGTTAGCTATGTGATCTATACTAAAAGATACTAAAAGCTACTGTTTGTAGAAAGTTCTCTTTTGCCAGTGAAAAGATTATCCCAGGTAACTAGCAACTTGGGGGGAAGGAGAAACTTGTACAAATGTATAGATGCATGTGCATGCTCATTCCCACAAATAAAAGTCTATCATATATGCTCTCTAGAGCTACTTATCTATTTTTCCCTTCCCTTACTCTTTTCCTCCTTTGATTTTTAATTTCCTAGCTAAATAAGTTTTCAGGTACTCGAAATACACCGATTAGGAACTCCACCCATGCATGTGATAATACATAGGGCAATACTGAACAGTACAAATCTCCATGTACTCTACCATATTAATAAAAACCCTAAAAATCTTTTTAGATTCCCCCTGAGAAAATACCAAGGTGAACAGAAGCATGAGAGGATGGCCGCTGGTTCAATGAAACCTCCACTTCCCTTCTTTCTTCTGCCCATTCCCTTTTCCTCACTCTGTGCCTCCCTCCTCCTTCCTGCAGCATAGAAGCAGTACATCAGACAACTATCTACTTTATTTTATTATCTACTGACAATTATATGCTCAATGTTCAGCCTTAATTTATTGCTGTCCTGCAGCTGCAAGATTGTACTGGGCAGAAACCTTTTTGTCTGTCTGGGCTACCACGGCCTTTAGGGCACACCCCAGAACATGTTGACTGCCAACAAATGTTAGGGACCACAAGACATCATTTCAGGACATCAGGACAACGTGATCAAATCCAGTTCTACTCCAGATATGAATAAAAATCTATGTGCACAACCCACCTCTTTCCAAGCCCAGCTTTTCCACTACAATAAAACAATGGGAAAACAAGAATTTTCCACCCTCTTTCCTGTTATACATTCTATTTTACTTTTCTGTTCTCCAGAAATTTCAACAAAATATTATTTTTTAATTTTCTGAGAAGATGGAGATGTGTAGTCAAAATCCCAGAGCGCAAATCATTTACACAGCACCAACATCTGCACACAAATCCTGGGCAGAGTAAACAAACACAGTCAGTAAATTAAAAATGGTTTGCTATCCCACTGCTGCATTTTGTCAGTATGTCATCATTTTGTCAGTATGTCATCATTTCGATTTAGGTGTGCATTTCTGGCCTTTCCTGAACTCTTTGCACACTGTACTATGCTGGATGGTGCCAGAGGGCCAGCTGGTGTTATAAACACTAACTTCAGGCTTGAGGTGACAAAGAAACATGTCTGGTAATGATGTTAACTTGCCCTTCTTAAGTCTTTTGACAGTGAAGGCAATGGCAGAGCAACAATCCTTAACCCACACAGGACAAATCAAAGCAAATATAGCTGTCTTTAAAAAGACATCTGTCCTACAGATCTGCAGACTCAGAAACAGTACCTGTTGCAGAAATCGGAATAAGGCAAGGGAATTTCTCATTACAAGGAGAAGTCTGCTACCTTGGTAAATGTAATTCTACCACTGCTTCTGCCACAGAGTGGCTCTATCACAACACTTAAATATTTCAAAGATAGATGCTATTTTAGACATCTAACATGCAACACTCGAGTGTGACTTAGGGGAGAACTAGTCATAGTTACAGTAAACGTTACGGATCCATACAGGGAATGAATGGCACATTCTTTGAGGCTAAGAATTCTAGGGAAAAAAATTTAATTCTGGAGGAAAAAAAGTAAATGTAAGTCTGAAATTAACATTGAGTTATTACACAGCTTAGCCTTTAGCTACTCAGTCCTTTTTTCTTAACTGAAGACATTTCACAACTTCACAAACATACAAACAAATAAAATTCAGCATTTGTGAAGTACTCAGACAGAGTAGCCACGATTGCCACAGAAAGATCCACAAGAAAGATTTCCACAAAATTCTTCAAACACAAAAAACAAGTAGTCATGACAGAGAAAGAACAGCCTTCTATGGACAAGGAATTGACTAAGTGTCACAAAGTAAATGGTCAGTAAATGTCACAGTAAATGGTCAATCCCTGCAATGGAGGAAGGCCACTTACAAGATCTCTCAAGGATCTGTGATGGATTTTCTGTGTCTAAGGTGAGCAGTAAACATCCAGTTGTTCAAAACAATACAGACTAAAGATTCATAGAGGAACACCATAAAACTAAATAGATAGGAGAATAGTAGGTGACATCCTAATAAACTGATGGGGTTTAATCTGACCATTATATTACTCAGGAAAAAGATTTTGGCTTATGATAGTCTCAGGAAACCCAAAGTTTGGCTCTTGATAGTTCTCAAAAAGATAAATCACGTGTTAGAAGGACAGGAACATCATCAAGACATTGTATAAATCTATGTCTCAATCTAACCATGCTTATATTGAACACTAGTTTTTTACTCCCATTTTCACAAAAAGGGAAATAGAACTGGAAAATGTTCATACAAGAACAAAAAAGATGACCAAATATGGAATAGCTTTTTCTTCAAGAAGCAATCTAAGCAATCTTAGGGATTTAATTCTAGAAAAGAGAATTTTTGAGAGGTCTGACAAATTTACAAAGCTTTTAAGTAGGTTCTAAAGAGTGGTGGTACCAAGTAACCACACACTGTCACTCCCAGTACAAGAATTAAGAGATGCTGAATTAAGCTCATTCGAGATAGCTTCAGAAAGGACAAGACATGGTTAAACGTGTAACTGGTAGTTCACTTAAAGAACCATCAGCTCGTTGACAACGGAAGCTCTGGATTCTGCCTGACTTCGCAAAGAAACTGAACATATTCAGTGATGCAAATCTACTTAATAAGGATACAATCCACAACTAACTCAGAATTGCCTGCCCTTAAAACAGTTGGAAACTTGCAAGATCAGGTAACAGTGGCACATACGCTTTTCCTGTTCTTACTGCTCTGCAGGCATTCATTTATGGCTATTGTAAAACATGTTGTTGGTCAAAGGAGACATATTTGGACTGATCCAACATGGCCATTTCTGTGTTCCAATTCTACCTTCAGAAAAGTGTTCAAACAGCAGAAAAGAACATGAGGCAACACCACCTCTGTTTTTCTCCACAACTGTTAACAGCAGCTAATTAAATTACCACCACCCATCCTGTGCAATGAATGACTCACGGGTTCTATGGGGAAAGGAAGAGGGAAAACAAAACAAATATAAGTAATTAAAGACTACACCAAAACACACATGAAACACAGAAAGCAAATTAGGCAGGATTAACTTGGTTGTACATTTCCCAATCTAGGCTAGCTTGTCTTTGCCACCAGACAATTCTAATGTCTCCTGTGAACAACTCCTGTTTCTAAAATGGCATAGATAAGTTTCCAATAGTTTGGAAGAGTCTGATATATGCATCTTCTGATGGAGAATGCCACTCACACATCAGAATCAACGGAATGGAATATGTGAAGAATCTCACCTGATTCCCTGGAAAGAGACCACTGTGTAAAGTATCAAAGACAGCGCTTTAAGCTAAACTGTCTGACCTTGTACTCAAGCAAATACACCAGTACTCAAGCTATGTTTTAGCAGCTAAGGTGAGCAGCCATTCCAGGCAGATCAAAGGTGCATATGACCATAGCTATAGATGTTACTGAACAAGAAGCAATCAGGTGGCAGCACATTGACAAGGTAGTGTTTTGTCATTGGTATCAGAATATCACACACATACCTGCCACTTACAAAGATACTGCTGTAAAAGTTATTCTGCATTTTCTGCAGCGATGTCTGATTATGTGTAAAAACTGAGCAGTGTTCACCAGTACTTGCATCTGTCAAAGAAGAGGTGAGATTATCCCTTTTTTTTTTGTCATACTGGCTTCTTTCCTAGGACAGAATCTTCAGAAGCAGAGAATACTAAACAGGGATGAGTTTCACAAAAGCCGATTCTGTTCTAGGAGGAAGAGCAAAACGCTAATTTCCAAATAAAATTCTATGCCTGATGGTGGCTGCCAAATGTACAAAGGAGAGTTGAAGTATACCTGTACAGGACTATAAAATACCATTGGTAGGTTACATTGTGAAAACCTGAAGTTTAATGTCTTCCCTAAAAATGTTTGCTGTTCAGTGCAAATATTTTTTGAATACCTGTATAAATGTTTACTCCTTAAAAGGGTAGTAAATTCCTAACTTCAGAGCTATTTTGCAGCACAATGTCCCACTATGAAAAAAATGTGCAACATTTATTAAAAGGAAAAAAAAAATAAAAAACTGAGATCTGCTGTCTCCCTGGTTTTTGAAAAAGATGACCCAGCAGCATCTGCTTTATCACCACTACAAAGTTATTGATTTTCCTCTGTAATGTCACTGCTCTAAAAAGAGAGCCCCAGATTCTGCAGTGGACTCTGAAATCAGATACATTTAAAAATTGACAAGTTTTTTGTTTTCAAAGAGAGCTAAAGGTATTTTGTTTCCATAGCATTTTCAGACGAGAGATGGGAAAAGACTTATGTCATGCTTTAGGTAAAGGAGCAACAGTTATTTACATAAGTCTATCACCATCATCACATTTTTGGCATCCATGTTTGCTTTTTCTAAATAAAATGCATGGCTATTAAGCTTTATCCAGTGACAGCAATCTGCTTTCCTGAATTATCATCGTTTTGTCACTTCTCAGTTTTCACATTAAGTAACAGCCTTGAAATACTTTGTGTACACACAGATGTGCACACACAAAACCCCATGGTTCTGGCCTACACATGTAATTATTTCACTCGGCATGCATTCATGCTGCACTAGTCAGTTATTTCAAATTCAGTAAGACACGAAGCAATTCATTTTCAGATTTCTCCTTTAGAACCCAGCTAATTTGCTCTCTTTTTAATTGCAACATGCCCAATTGGGGGGTTTCATAACTTTCTGCATTGAAGCACTATCTAGGAAATCTCTTTGTGTACAGTTTAGACAAGTGAACTGATTTACAACTGAATTTGTTTACATACCAAGACTATGTCAGACCGTGTTTTTATAACACTCAATTCAATGTCATCTACAAGAGCCCACTTCCTGTACTAAATTACAGTTTTCAAGTAGTATATTGATACTGTAACTTATGCCACAGTCTGTTCAACTTCTGTGTATCTAATCATTTAGTATCTGCTGAAAGATGAAACGACGTTTTAATTTTTATGCCTAGAGTCTGTCATTCAACAATATCAAGGACGATTTAAAACACACATAATTCACAACAGCTAATTAAGTACTTACATTATCCAGGGAACGATTTTCTACCTTTAGACTGCAACAGCTCAGCCACTTCAGGACAAGGGAGTGAACATTTACACCTACATCCAGCAATTGCAGTTGTTTCTCAGTCTCCTGACCTGGAAGAAACAAGCTGCTACTAGCAGTTAAAGATAAGCAAACTAACCATTGGCAATATAACCCCTTGCTAGACAGTGCCACAGGATGAAGAGAACTATTTGAAGAAAGACACATACAAAAGACCAACTAAGTCTGCAATTTTTTTTTGATAAATGCTGTAACAAAGCACAGTTACAGTATCAAAGAGAACACATAATCCTTGGTTCTTTTAAATTCTCCATGAACTTATGGAAGAAGCTTGAAAACATCAGGAAAAAGAAACTAATAACAGATTTAATAGTTGAATGTTGACTTGGAAACTAAGGGCAAAGAAGGACCACACAGTCTCTAGCATTCAAACCTACACTCCTGGAAAGGAGAAGGCAATCACAAGCATTTTCTCACATAGGAAATCAGTGGTTTCTACTCACTCTCCCAAATTCAGCAGGATTTTTCTCAACAGTTTTACATGAAAGCACACACACTGTGAATGGCAATCTCTTCTCAGTTTTAATACGCAAAGACTGCTTTGCAACTGTAGTGTGTCAAGCCCTCAGTCAACATCCACATGGTATAGAAGCATTCAATCTTCATGGACTAGCTCTGTATAATGTGTTTTTTGTGACCAGTCATGCAGCGCACACAGTGAGCAGCAAGACAACTGAAGCAGACAGCAATTTAACAATACGTGGTATGAAACAGTCAAATTAGCAATGCACAAGCATTAGCCAAAATAATGACTGGAGGTCAGGCAGAAAAACAGATCGTGTTCAGCTGAGTAGTTTGCTTACAACAAGTACCATCAGTACTTCTGGTAAAAATTGATTCCCCAAACAAAGTGCAATTATGCTATAGCTAAAAGATGGATACCATCGCCAGAGTATTCCAACACATTAACCTGGATACCTTTAATTTTATTCAAATATTACTAAAAATCAGATCCCAAGACTTCAATTACACTAAATTACTTTAGCCATAAGGAGACTCAATCCAGTGCCACAAACTGATGACTGGCAGTATAAGGGTATTATCAACACCCAAGCTTTTCATTTAGGGCAGAATAGATAAAATATGTTGTTCAGTGGGCAATCCACCTTCCAACAGAATGGAAACAAAAGAAGCAACACAGTCTGACCTCAAAAAAAAGCATCTTCTTGAACCCAGATCTACCAGTTGACTCCAGTCATGTGAAACTGAGATCAGGTAACACTGAGATCACTGTCCACCATTCTCCACATTCCCCCCAGTGCTTCAGAAAAGGCTACCATAAAACTAACCAGATGATCTTAGAGGTCCCTTCCAACCTGGTGATTCTGTGATTCTGTAACCAAAGCACCTTCTCCAAATCCCACAGATGACCAGATAAGAACTGAAATACAAATTCCCACAATCCTTTTCTTTTTCTTTTTTTTTGTCTTTTTAATATAAAGCTACAATAATTATCAGATTTAATGGAAAGTTTCTCTGAGGATGCATATTATCAGCTACTGAGAACCACAGCCTTAATTTAGGGATTTTTTTTTAATCACTATAGGTCGAAGAAAACCAAACGGTACATTTGAAAAGCTGTGAATAAGAGCTCACAGAACTTCAGACAGCAGCAGGAGAGTATTCAGCATAATTTGATTATAAGGTAAAAAACACTGCTGGTAAACTAAAGATTACGCATTGTGCTGACTCTTCCCACTTTCAGTGGGAACACAGGACCAGATAGGATCACTGTTGAGTCACTAATTTCCACCTTCCACAAGAGCAGATATCCAAGTAAAGATCTGAGATGGACTATGTCAAACAAACTTGAACACACACTTTATCCTGCTCTGCCATCCCCTGCACACGTTGTGAGCTGCAAGTCATCTCCAAGCTCCCCATAGTAGAGTAAAGATTGACAGTATAAAAATTTCTAAGCCAGAAAACCAGCATTTCTCCAGAAAACAATGAGGTGAAACTGACAATGTTTTGAGCTTGCCCATACCAGAACAAATTATAGAAGAACTTTCTCAGTCAGGAAACAGTACATAAAGAAAAAAATAACTAAGGAGTCACAGAGAACTTTATGGGACACATTAGCAACAACAACAACAAAAAAAATATAAAAGGGTAGGGATGCCGATGACACCAAGCTGTGTGGTTCAGTGGATACGCTGAAGGAAAGGAATGCCATCCAGAGGAACCTTGACACGCTTGTGAGATGGGCTGATGCCAACCTCATGAAGTTTAACCATGACAAGTGCAAGGTCCTACACCTGGGTCAGAGAAATCCCAGGCACAGCTACAGGTTGGGCAAAGAGGAGATTCAGAGCAGCCCTGCCGAGAAGGACTTGGGGGTGGTGGTCGATGAGAAAAGGAACATGAGCCAGCTTCAGTGTGTGCTCACAGACCAGAAAGCCAACTGTATCCTGGGCTGCATCAGAAGGCCAGAAGAACTGATCCTGCCCCTCTACTCTGCTCTCGTGAGACCTCACTTGGAGCATTGTGTGCAGTTCTGGTGTCCTCAACATAAAAAGGACATGGAGCTGTTGGAACAAGTCCAGAGGAGGGCCACGAGGATGATCAGGGGACTGGAATATCTCCCATACAAAGACAGGCTGAGAAAGTTGGGGCTGTTCAGCCTGGAGAAGAGAAGGCTGCGTGGAGACCTCCTAGCAGCCTTCCAGTATCTGAAGGGGGCCTATAGGGATGCTGGGAAGGGACACTTTATTAAGGACTATAGTGACAGGACAAGGGGTAATGGGTTCAAACTTAAACAGAGGAGGTTTAGGTAGGATATAAGGAAGAAATTCTTTCCTGTTAGGGTGGTGAGGCACTGGAATGGGTTGCCCAAGGAAACTGTGAATGCTCCATCCCTGTCAATGTTCAAGGCCAAGTTGGACAAAGCCTTGGGTGGCATGGTTTAGTGTGAGGTGTCCCTGCTTACGGCAGAGGGGTTGAAACTAGATGATCTTAAGGTCCTTTCCAACCCTAACTATTCTATGATTCTATGATTCTAGGGAGAGCAGAACATTAGGAAACCTCAAAGAAATTGCTGCTTGCATCTTGCAGACCCTAGACTTGAGACAATAAGCACTAAATTTGTAACAGGTAAAAGAAGGAGAAGCACACTGTGGATGAACATTACATGCACCTCCTTGGTCTCAGAATCCTCCCCTGAAAATCCCTATATACACACTGTAGAGGGGCAGTAGTGAAGAATGACTTTGATTTACAGACAAAACAGCTTAGCTTGTATAACAAGAGACTTTTTACATTTAGACACAGTTCAATAAGTACAAAGCTGATACATATTATGTCAATCGATGCAAGAGACTAAGTGAAGCAGAAGTTGAGCCATGAACATGTGTCCTGGGTTTAGCGGTAACAGGTACCTGTTTTTCTCCTTCCTAGTAGCTGGTGCAGGACCCTGCTTTGGCTTTTAGCCTGAGAACATTGCTAATAATGTACCAATGTCTTAGCTGTTCCTCAGTAGCACTTATTCTGATCAATGACTCTTCAGTCTCTCATGATCTGCCTGTCAGGAGGGGCACATGAAGCCAGGAGGAAGCAAAAGTAAATATGTAACACCAAACACAACAAATGTAAAAGACAACGCACAAAGCTCCTACGAGCAGCTACAGAAAAGGTGACCTGGCTCCCCTCAGTGATATTCACACATGAAAGAGGTAGGCATTATGAACTAGTTCTGACTAGATGGAGAAACCACTTCTGCTGAGACAAGATTGTCTATGGGAGAAGAAATTAAGAGAGGAAATTAGCAAACCTGTATGGTTAGCCAAGCATAGTACTGCTGTCAGAACGATCTCAAATTTTACCAGTAAAAGCAAATGGGTGGAAAAAAGAAGCATTAGGTAACTTTAACTAGTTAGTTAAAAAAGAAAAGCTAGTTAACTTCAGAGCATATAAAGCTTATGTAATACAAAAGAATAAAAACATACAATGACTCTTGCATGGTAACACCACTCAAAGTTAGAAACAACTTGACACAAACTATTCTGCTGACAAAAAAAAAATGAATAGACAAAACCAACCAAGCTCAAATTCACTTCCAATGTGTTTTAAGTCTGAACACCCTGATGATTCAAAGCTAGCCTGAACAAAAAGTAACAGCATAATACCAACCAGATTGACAATCATTTCCAACTCTTCTGTGACAGCCCATCTCAGGTTCTACATTTTCCTTCAAGTTACATCAACTGTGACTTGCCCTGAAGGTAGGACAGCCACTCTAAGACAAAGATTAAATAGTCAAACACACAGCTAGAATTAGAAATGGTTTCACATTCTGCCACTGCCCTTAAACTGCTGTCTATGGTAGCTTCAAGAAGTATTTCCCTGTTGCTGTACAGCATGTGAGAATCAGCAAGAGGGACTGAGTACTCAGCAGGCACATTTAAACAAAACAAAAATAAATCGTTTTCAAGTTACAAGGTGGTATTTGTTACAACATACAGGAATGCAATTTTGTGAGGAGAATGCTCAACAGACTTGCAGTTCACCTGCAGAACAGGTATGTTCTAAAACGACAGAATCTACACAGCTCTTTCATTAACATGGTAGGCATGAGAAGTCTTTACTCCAGTACTTGATCAGCTTCTTGCTCAACCATTCTGAAGATTCTGTTAAGTGTTAATGAAAAATCTTAACAGTTTTTGATTAAGAACAACGCATTTCAAAACCATCAAATTAAAAAAAAAAAAAAAAAGTTTTTAAAAAATGCTTTTTAAAAAAAAAATTA
>NDXB01008005.1:609175-640174 GCA_002631895.1 Agapornis roseicollis
CCCCCAGTTGAAATGTGGGTTTGTAAAAGCTATGAGAAACACCTTAATCAAGTGCCCTTTGGATGAACTCCAAAGCAAACAAACGTGACAGAAGAGAAACTTTCTAGACTACACACTAAGTCTAAACAGAAACTTGCAAATACCAGTAAGTAGAAAGTAGACACCTTAACTGGGTTGAAATCTGTACTTTGTTCACCCCTTCAAATGCAGCAAGGCAGTAAACCATTTGATTTGTTTTATTAGAAGCAAGAAATATCTGAACAAACAGCAACCATTTAGATTTACAGTTTAATCATCATAACCATATTAATGTTTATGCATAAAAAGTGAGTTAATCTCACCCTCTCAATTTAAGCAACAAAACATTCTCCCACTGAAAGCCCTGAAGTTAAACTGAAGTTTAACCATGCCTAGTGCAAGGTCCTACACCTGGGTCAGAGCAATCCCAGGCACAGCTACAGGTTGGGCAAACAGGAGATTCAGAGCAGCCCTGCCGAGAAGGACTTGGGGGTGGTGGTCGATGAGAAAATGAACATGAGCCAGCTTCAGTGTGCGCTCACAGACCAGAAAGCCAACCGTATCCTGGGCTGCATCAGAAGGAGCATGACCAGCAGGTCAAAGGAGGTGATCCTGCCCCTCTACTCTGCTCTCGTGAGACCTCACCTGGAGTATTGTGTGCAGTTCTGGTGTCCTCAACATAAAAAGGACATGGAGCTGTTGGAACAAGTCCAGAGGAGGGCCACGAGGATGATCAGGGGACTGGAATATCTCCCATACAAAGACAGGCTGAGAAAGTTGGGGCTGTTCAGCCTGGAGAAGGCTGCATGGAGACCTCATAACAGCCTTCCAGTATCTGAAAAGGGCCTACAAGGATGTTGGGGAGGGACTGTTCATTAGGGACTGTAGTGATAGGACAAGGGGTAATGAGTTCAAACTTAAACAGGGGAGGTTTAGGTAGGATATAAGGAAGAAATTCTTTACTGTGAAGATGATGAGGCACTGAAATGGGTTGCCCAAGGAAATTGTGAATGCTCCATCCCTGACAGTGTTCAATGCCAGGCTGGACAAGACCTTGAGCAACCTGGGCTAGTGGATGGTGTCCCTGGCCACAGCAGGAATTAGAGGATCTTAAGGTCCTTCCAGCTCTGACCATTTTATGATTCTATGATTCTATCTTCTAAGAGTCTTTCCAGGTATCCTTGAATGGAAGAGTGTCTACTCAATAAATGACCCTTGCAAAGCAATTTAATAAGTTCTGCATGAAAATAATAAGCTGCCCCGATGCCTGTTTTATTGAACTAAATAAGGCAAAAGAAGAAAGGGAAACTACTTAGCAGCAGCTCTGAACTGTAGCCTGCCACTCAAATAACTCCTTGCTCTAGTTTTAACTTTGGGGTTCTGTACAGATTGACCCATCTGTTTATTTACAGAAAGCTGAAAAAGTATATGACAACAAGTTTTCAAATGACAAAGGAACAGGTGTTTCTTTCTGTTTGCCCTGTGTATGACAAAGAATTATAGAATGGTTTCAGCTGGAAGTGACCTTAAAGATCATCCAGTTCCAACCTCTATGCCATGATCAGGGGCACCTTCCACTAGACCAGGTTGCTCAAAGCCCCATCCAACCTCGGCCATGAAGAGCTTAAGCTGCAGCAAGAGAGATTAGCAAGAGATAGAAGTTAGATCTTAATAAAGGAGTGTGTAAAAGAAAACAGCTCTATAGAACAGAAGAGTATTGCTTGTGAAGCTTAGGAAGAGAGTGCTAGAGGACATTATGACATCTGCTGGGGTACTTTAGAGGACATTATGACATATGCTGGGGTATTTTAGAGAACGTGTCTGGTCCAAGCTGGTTTTGCTGTAGCTCATCCTGCTTCTGAGCCAGGGATGTATTAGATGACACTCACTCCTTTCAGCCCTATTTGTCATGATTCTACCACATGAAAATGAAAAGCAGAATCATTTGTGCATCAAGGCATACTCTGTTTCTGAGGCTTCGCTTACTTCACCCATTGGTGCCATGAAATCCTGCATCAGCAACATGTTAATCTATTAATTCATCTATTAAGCATTTTTCTTAATTAAGCTTTCCACTAAAAATGAGGCATTTAAACCCTGTCACACCCAAAACAGCCATTGAAAAGACCTTTAAAGAAAGATCTTCCCTAGCACACCAAGTAACTCTTGCAAAGCTCCACAACAAATTAAAGTTCACTCTTCAAATAAGGAATCCATTTTTAGTACAAAATGCAGACACATCAGAAAGTTACCCAAGCTAGTTTAAGAGGAATACAGCAGTGCTCAGTGCCTAAACAGCAACACAAAATATCTGCAACAGTTCAACATACTGAGCATACCACAGCAGAAATTCATATACAACTTCTGTAAATAAAGTTTTAGCACCACATTTGCTGACTATACTACAGTGTGAAGGCTGCTGAAAACTGTTAATGGAATTTGAGGGAAATAGATTCTAGCATACAATTTACCTCAAAATGTTTCATCTGCACACACACCCTTCCATCACCACCTCTCATCCCAGCAAACAAATGGAAAAGTTAAAACGCTGCTAAAACTGGAGGAAATTAAAAACCAACACTAAGAAACAAGTCTGAGGTACAAAGAAAGTGAGATCTCAGAACAACAAGCATTATTTTTGTCAGTGGCAAGAAGTCAGATCTAACAGAAGATGAAGTTTAATGACAAGTGAAAAAAACAAACGTGATGCTTAAGGGACCGTAGAACAGAATGGGAGTATAGAAAATAGATAATGAATAATTAAACTATGGGATAAAGAGGACAATGATGAATGCTAACAGATTACATTGGGGTAATTCCATAAGCAGCTGAATCAAAAACATTAAACATGCAGAGAACCATGAAACATGCCAGAAACCACAGGCACCACTTATCTCGAGTACAATGGTGGCATTAAAGAATACGTCCCAGTAGACATCCACAAAAAAAAACATCGACCACTGCACCATGCGGTCATCTGCCAAGAGATTTGTTGCCAACAGACCCATCAAGCAGTATTTCACCCCCAAACCCAAGATTAGCATGATCAGAGCTGCTGGAGATGTTGAATCACAATGGTTCAAGCCAAGAAATAACAAGCAGTGTATCAACTGGCAGATGGACTGCCTTGACTGCTGGGGACTTCACCCTGCAAACAGCTGGAGCTGAGGGATATATCAATCAGACCAAATTCACTTACTACATCCAGTTCAAGGAATTCACCTGGCCTATCAACAAACCCAGAGGGGGAGAACAGGGCCTTCTGCTCAAAACTCAGAAGGCAATTATCAGGGGAGCTAGAGAAGGAAAATTATCTGTGGGTATTATTAACCACACCCCTGGGGTGTGGTGATCATGGAGTTATGCAGGTTTCCCAAGCCTGTCCCAAAGGACACACTGCCACAGAATGGTCAGAGACTAAGAGAATTTGGCTTCAGCTCTGTGCTTGCCAGAACTGATAGCTGCAGTCTTGCAGCTCTTGACATGTGTATTTATCTCAAACAGGTCATGCAGATGTATTTAATAAAGCTTGGATTGAGGAAGGCCTGTGCACCACACCACGTGTTTCTCTTCAACAAGGAGAAAACATATTGAAAGCACACAGGAGTACTGCTCCTCAGAGAGCAAGAATAATAACCAAAATTGGTAGGTCACATTTAGGCCTGAGATGCAACATTTATAAAATAGTTGCACAACAATTTGTGTTTCCGTGCTCTTAAAGAGGATGTCAAAAGGGCTGAGTGAAACAAGGTGGGTCTAGCACTTTAACTGAAAGCTAAGGAATTGAAGTTGCAAGTTTGGGAAGCCTTGGAACAAACACTGCTGCAAAGGGAGGTACAAGAGATTTCCCTACATTCATACAGACAACTGTAACAATACCAGAAAAAGAAATTTTAAAGTCTTTCTTACAACATGCCATGTGATAGCTTAAGTAACCCCTGCTTTCCAGGACACAAAGACATCACTTCTTACATCTTACTGGTTTCTGAAAGCCTGTTGCCCAGAATGGCATTTGAAATACTAACACATTTAATTCCCATTAAAAATGGGAAGAGTGTGAGCAATTACAAAACAATAAATACAACTAAAACAGCTGGATGCAAATACTATGAATAGTATTTATTACTGATAATGTTTCTACTTGCAAATCACCTGTTAGAGTCTTATTTATGTAACTGTACAAAGTAGAGGATATGATTACACACAGAGAGCAGTGCATGCGAATTCTGCATAACTACAGCAGCACTTTTCAACACAATGCCAAATGGCCCAGCCAGACTCCAGGAATCCTTGCAAATTAACTTTCTTCTTTGCAAACCTCTCAGCTATGCACAGTCCCCACCTCTGGACTACAGAATGTCAAAGACAAAAAAAGTCACTTTCACTGAAGAGACATTTCCAGTCTTTTTGCCCCTTCTATAAATCAGATGATACAGCTACCTGCTGGATTTGTACACTTGCCACTTGGTAAGGTAGCACGCCCTACTACTATCTTTCTGAGTCCACAGTCACAGGGCATATATGTGATTCTTTCATTGGAGATTGTCAGGTTTTTTTAATACCTTTACTTTGCAATGTAGTTGCAATTTATATTTTAATTGATTAGTCGCTTAAAATGCTTATTTTTGTAATTAAAGACACTACTTTGCAAACTGTACAAAAAAAGGATGCTCAGCAGAAGCCACTAGGAAAATTCCATACTCACACAATAACCCCTTGCATAACTTGAGCCTACAGGAGTAGTTTATCTTTCATGTAGACCAGCCTCTGAAGCAAAACACGTCATTTTGCCAGTACTTTCTGTTTTCTGGAAAGACAGCAACACTGACTATCAGAAATCCTGACTTGCAAAAGGAAGATGAAAACACTGTTTATGTACAGGATAACTAACCACATAGCTTTGATAAATACAAACTGAAAGGCAAATTGTCTAAACAGAAAATATTTGAAACTCTTGAAATGAGGATCTGGGCATTTTTCCCTAGTCCTCCCTAAAGTTAGTGGTCTGCGGAACATCACTGCTGTTTTCTAGAACAGGAAGGCCACAGATAGCAGAGACTAGTCAAAAGGAATACAACCTAAGTTAGCAGAGTCCCTAACTTAGGACAAAGCTCTGTTGCAGCCTGCAAGTTTGCCATACACCTCATTCTGTGCAAAAAACTAACAAATCACTATCTTGGCAAACCCCACCTTTCCCAGAGAAATCAACTAGCAGCTGTCAGAGGTTGTTGAAGGACTGCAAGTACAATATATATCAGTTATTAGCTTGGGAAGTAATGCTGTTGCAGCAGCATGGGTTGGACCAAACTGCTGAGCATTTTGAGCAGGCAATGTGGCTCTGGCAGAAAGAAGAGGTTGCTTAGCATATTCCAGGGCAGTTTACTTTAACCAATGAACTCTGTGGAGAGAAGAGTAGAGAACTTTATTCTAATCCTCACTCCTATCCCAGCCTTGATGATTTCTGACTTCACCTGTCTTTACTTGCCCCATGGGGGCAGGAAATTACAATTCTTTATTTCAGAAAAGTAGAAGAGAAAGTCTCATAGCAAAAATATCCACAGCATATCTAACTATTCACAGGCACAGAAGAACTCCTGCATCAGGACATTCTGCCTCTCTTTTTCCTGTTCAAGTTGGTAGCAACACACACCACAACCAGCATGGCTCAAAGAGCTTGACTACAGATTTGCAGCAACAAAGTGAACATAGACCCATCAAATGCAAGTTACTGCCAAAACTCCAGTAGTTAGCAAGAACCTTTTATTTAAGGCTCAAAGCTGAAAAGATTTGTATCTTTCCTTTCCAGCAGTCTGCCCACAGAATCTCAACACTGACTGTGAATGGAATTATCCACATTTCCCAAAGGGTATCACATAAAAGGATTTTTTCCTGCTGCCCTTTTGTGCCTTTGTTTTGCTGCTCATGTCAAGGCCATGACATGGGAAAGGGAGGAGTAGACAGGATATGCTATATGAGCACGAGCACTGTTATTACTTTAACTTAGCATTTTCCAATGGGAAACCACGCTGGGGAAGGGAAGAGTCTCACAGGAAGCCTTTCATACAGTAAGTTAGTCTGACTCCTGAACCTTTCCAAACACGCTCCCATGATCACCTCCTATTCCATGACTGCCTTTAGTTACTACCTCTGTCGAATTCTCTTCAGAGGTTCCACTCTACCACTTCATGAACAAATGTTATTGCTATTTTGTTCTGTCATCAAATTCCTTACCACACCAGCTGTTTCCAGTCAAACCATTTCATGACATGAGTTTATCATTATAAATAAATACAAACATAAGTTAATCCAAAGTAAACCAGAGAACTAAAAGCACATTTGCATCGTTTACTATACTCGCTGTATATAAATTATAGTAAGCACAGTTGTATAAATGCATCATTTTTTTCCACATATCACAGCACAAATTCAAGCCAAGAGGCCACCAATACCAAAATATCCATTACTCATCAGTGTCAGGAAAAAGATGCCAACATTGATGCAATGCTGCTAGAGTGCATCCCTTTTGCCATACCCACCATCTGAGAACTAGAAAGCTCTACAGAGGGTTTTCAGTATCCTTATTGTTTTGCTTGCAGATAAGTGTTTCCTAATTGTTTATCTACTGATGCCATATTCTGTAGTCAAGGAAAACTGTTACTTTCTAATTTCCTGCAAAGAGGCAATATTCTCAGGTAGTTTTTTTTCTAACACATACCAGCAAAGGACCAAATTTCCACTACATCTCCAGGTTTTTTCTGTATGATTCTCACCACTGCAAAGGCTTCTGTCCTAGTTTTGTTATCCAAAATAGCAAGCAATAGGTAAGTTACTTTTTTGCTTATTCCTGAAGTCACATATAGGGAGTAGGGACAGGAAGGAGCTACCCTTGTTCAAAAAAGTTTACTATTACATGTAAACAGCTGAGAAGGAAAAATGTCTCAAAGCCTAGTACAGAGTTTCAGAGAGCCTTTTAGAGAAGATGTGCAGGCATACAATCATGCACAGTTTCTGTGATGGAGTTCTAAATAGCTATGAAGTGGAAAACATTCCATCATAAAAACTGTCTCACAAGACAACAAGTTCTGGATTATTTTTCCTCTGAAGCTCATGCAGGCTGAACTCTCCACTGCTATTTTACTAGGATTTTTACTTGGTTAAGGAAATTAAATCAGCAATAGAGAGGAAGTTAATGGCATTATGGTAAATTTTGCTACAAGCTGTCATATGCTTGCAATCTCCATAGACACACAGATTCAAGAAGTAATTTATCTGCCTGTTCCCACACTTCCAACTGTCACGTCTGACTCAGACACTAGTATGGTGGAAAAAGCAGAAACAGGCTGCTGAAATGACTGATACTTCTGCCAGAAAGTGTGAAGAAGCTGTGTGAAACACACAGAAGAAATGGAGGTCTACTTTGGTTGGCTGATTGTCTTTTTTATCAAAAAAGTTTTAATTTAAGTTTAGGGTAATGTTTTATTCTAGGATATAGATATCTTTCAGCTTCAAATCTTCACAAATATCTAAACAGTTTTTACATTAATCACCCCTGCTTTTCCACTCCCCACCTCAAGCGTATACACATGTAAGTAATCTCATCTGCTTTAATCCCCCAAAATGGGTATCACGTCTCTTTTTGCACTCTAGCAAAGATCTGTAGTTTTCCTAGCTCAGGACAACGAAGCTTTATCCTCTTAGTCATGGTGGCTGAAGGCAGCACAGTCTCTTTTGCCATGGGTAACTACACAAACCCTCCCTCCATCTCATAATCCATACAGGCCTGAAAAACAGGAAGCCTACTTAATGGAGTAGTACAGCTGAAGTAATGGGTGCTCAAGAGTGCAACTGATAAGCAGCTCGATAACAGACTAACAATTGAGATGTCTGTAGTCCAAAGGACTAAGAGCCTTTGCAACGTACTTGCAGCACTGTACAATGAGGACATGCAGAACAGGAAGTGTCAAGGTAATACTACACAAACTAAACACATGGTGCTGGAAAGGGCTGTCATTTGAGAGACTGTTTAGCTTTTGGATAAAAATCAATCAAAACAAAAAAGAAGTCTATTAAGTCTGCAAAACAGTGTACAGTAGAAAGCACACAAGACATAAGGAATTCATTAAATGGAAAATATAAATTGGGATTTTGCTTATTGACATCAGTAAGGCGCACAAGACTTGCTAGCTACCAGACATTTGCATACCTGAGCAGCAAATCCAGTAACCAAGTTAAATGACTGAGCATGAGCAGGGCACAGTGGGGAGGGAGAAACTATCACTCTGTGCTTCCTCATACCTCTTGCTTCAGCAGATCTCTCCCTTTACTCTGACACCAAAGTTGTCCAAACCCACACTCCAGTCAGACCACCTGAAAACTCACCTTTCTAATGACAAGGATTTCTATATAAGCAAGTAGTCTCAGCATCTAGCACTTTCCTAAAGGAATTATTTTATCCTTAAAATGGGATGCATGTCCTGCCTCTATACTTCGACCACAGTAGTGTACATGTGGAGGCTCTTAAGTCTACTCATCATCCTCCTTGCTTTTTTTCCTTAAATACCAGCAGTCAAGGAAATCAGCTTCTCACAGCATTTTCATAAATAGAGCTAACTCCTTATATTTTGTTATTTAAAATGTTTGATGAAATTAAATATTTATGCTGCCCAAAAGGTCACCATATTAGTTATCCAATTATCACTATACCTGCAGCTGTCACAACTTAGCAGCACACTGAAGTGTACACACCACACTTAGCTATTTTAAACTAAAACAGAAAGGGTGTCTTTTGCTATACATTATACTTGCTTCTGCAAGATGCATGCATTTATACTTGGACATAGAAGCATAGAATAGTTAGGGTTGGAAAGGACCTTAAGATCATCAAGTTCCAATCCCTTGCTATGANACTCACCACACTTAGCTATTTTAAACTAAAACAGAAAGGGTGTCTTTTGCTATACATTATACTTGCTTATACCTGATTCTGCAAGATGCATGCATTTATACTTGGACATAGAAGCATAGAATAGTTAGGGTTGGAAAGGACCTTAAGATCATCAAGTTCCAATCCCTTGCTATGACATCCTCTCAAATGACAGATGGTTTGCATACCTTGCAGCCATTAAAACCTCATACTGTAACCCTGTCTGATCCTTCAAGATAAGCATACTCTTATCACATAGGAATTTGAAGAAAGTCTTCCCAAGGAACTTAAATATCACAGGAAAATATGCTTTTGACTGTGGAAGCAGCAGATTCATCCATGAGGATTTTGTCAGTATTGCCCAAATCTGTTATTTTCTGTCATTCAGAAAATAGTCTTTCAGCTGTTGAAAACAGGATGTAGTAAAATGTCATGAGAAAAAACAAAACAAAACAAAACAAACCTCAAGCAGGTACTAAACCCTACCTGAACTAAATTCTAAGACTAAAAGCAAAAATTAATGTTTGCAATGCTGTCATCAACAGTTAATGGTGGTACCTAGTGCTCATCAGCTACAACTTCGACTGTACAGCCTAATAAAACAGTAAGTGGTATTGCCAGACTTCCTCCTTAAAAGTATTAGCAAAAGGAGCAGCACTCCCACTCCAAAAGCTTCAGGATTTGAAGCGTGATTTGAGCAACAGTGTCTTACATGTTGTATAATCCAAGGTTACACAAAGAATTTCTACAAAATACCCTATTCGTCTACCTCTGCTCATCATTAACTGGAACAACTGAAAGCAGGAAAAGAGGGAAAAAAAAAATAAACCCCAACCAAAATCCAACACCTAAAACAAACAACTTAGTACATTTGGGACATATGTTTGAAGTTAACCTCATACTTCTTTTAAATAACTTAATTATCTTTGGTAAATTCAACTTAACAGCATTTGGCAAATATTAAGGCACTTCAGACAAAGCTTAAAACAATTATGACATTACTCAAACATCATGGATATTTAAATGTGTACAAACCCTTCAATTACAGTAGGCCAGAATTAATACACATGACTTCTGAACTTTCTTACAGCTTAAGTGATTGACTAAATTTTTCTTTACCTGTTTAATTAAAGAAAAGGATACTTTTTCTGTCCTAGTACTAGTAAGTCTTTGAGAGGACAAAACCATGCTGTCACCTATTTATGTAAACTGATATGACAAATCCCTTTTGCTAACTGCATTACTTAATCCTGATTGATTCCAAAAAGGCAAGTAACTTCTTTTCACTCAAATAGCATTAACACTAACAAAAATTATTTAGTTAGTTAAAACATTGTCTTACCGTGTAAATCCCAATTCTACAAACAGCAAATGAGAGCTGGATACATTCAGACATAGTCTAAAGAAATTAAAATAGAGATATTACCAAGAATGCTATTTACTACAAATTAGGTTTTTTCCCATCTCTCCCCTTTCCCCTGAAAGCACCACCTAAGGCTGTATTTCACTTACTTTTCTTCTGTGTGTATTAAACAAGCTGAGAAAATTTCCACATAAATTCAAACTATGCAGATACTTAGTACCTTTCTATACAGAAGCAGCTGCCAACACCATCATGCTTCTTAATTCAGTATTTCACTACAGGCCTCAAACTACCTAATACTCCGCAGAATGCCTGTACACAACATTAACATTTTGCATGCAAGCTTTCAGTTCCATTTATTTTTATCTACTTGGGTTTAAAAACAACATGCAAAAGACATTTTAATAGGGTAATGTGCTTTTGTCTTCTTAGAGGACTGTAAAGAGCTTCCATGTTTAAATATTACCATTTTTCTCTCCTATAATCATTCAAATTCTCTTCCTCTATTTACCAAAATCACATGTATTATTTTATATCCCCACATTTCTGAAGTCATACTCCTTTAGCTTTCTGAAATTTTTATTTTCAAAAGAGAGCTCTCTACTGTCCTGAATATTTTATTTCATCTGATCTTACAGCTGTGAATAAGCATATTAAAAGCTTTTACCCTCAACTTGCTCAACTTCCAATCTGTTGTGATTCCACAATTCTATGTCTTCTGCAGTCACACAGAGAGGCTGAAGATGGACTATGAATTTCTGATGAAACAGATGAAAAACACCTTCTTTAAATAGCGGACAGAAGCCAGAAAATAAATGCAACTCCCCAACACCAAAATAAAGCCTACTGTAGGCTTGCCTTTTTTATATACAGTACAGTAAACCAGGCTTACAATGATTTATTCACATGAATGGAGGAATTACTTTAAATAAGGTATTTGAGAAGTCACTGTAGGCAAAAATTAAAGCAATCAAGTGGAATGTTTTTGCTGCATGCGTAACGAGTTCACACATCATCTACATGTATTTTATGATGTTGAAGGTGAACTGCTGGATGCTACAGACTTCAAATAGGATCAATGAATTATTTTTTTTTTTTGGCCTCTGCTTTCTAACCTCCCCCCCCTCAAAACCCTGTAACTGAATTACCCACTTTATTAGAATTGTGATTTAAAAGTTTAAAAGAGAAGTCATGAGAGCTAAAAAAATGTGTAGCAACATTTTTCATTAGCTGAAATTGTTAAATTTTAAATGAGCAGTATTCCACTAAACTGTCTGAAAATCAAAAAGCACAGCACAAAAACCTGAAAGCAAACCTCAACAGCATGGTTGATTTTCTTTCCTTACTGGAAGTGATCTAGAATATTCTTATTAACAAGGAAATGCTGCTTCAAAGCACCATTTAAATTGCCAGGATGTATTCTTTTCAGCTTTCAGAACAAATATCCAGTTCTATGACTTGTGCTCTAATGTTTAACCTGAGTCTGCTGCAATTTAAGCTCATACTGAAACACAGGGTGATACATACAGTGATTTGTATCTTCAGGATCCTGACATATTTCATGCTGATGGCTGACTCAACTTTAAAGTAAAAGATTATTTTGGGTTGCAAGGGAAGTAAACATGCAGCAGCAGCAAAGCATTGCAATTTCTCAATGTATATAGTTTGCTTTTATTCTAGACAAGCACAGCATTATACACTGTTTTCTTTTTTTTTAGGTCTTACTCAGTACTTCCAGACTATACATTCATGGGAGAATTTAGCTGCAGTTCAAATTCTCCAGCAAGGATCTGTGGACCCTTGCTTTCAGTAGAATAAAGCACATCTATGCTACCTTACTTGTCTGTTATTGGGTTTGTTAATGTTTTGAAACCAATAAGCTATTAGAAGGGATGAATTCTAGAATTATTATCTCCCCTTCCTACTGTCACAAATAGTGCCATTGAATGCTTCCCCTAATCATTTCCCAATGAAATATTAAGCTAATCCCTTCCCCAAGCCTCCAAGATGATGCTTATGATCTGCAGTCTGTACCATTAAAAAAGCTCATTAACTCCAATGCTGTTATCAACTTCACTCTTATATTCACCTCTTCTCCCCCCCGAAAAAAATTTACATTCCTCTCAATATTATTTCAGTCTCATCACTGAAAAAGCACCAGGATTTGATTTTAAATAATTAGATGTTTAGTGATGCTGTTCTATAGACTTGCACTCTGCTCACTGAATTACAATGTATCTGATAATATTGTTGCTACACTGGCAATTTATTCTTCATATTTTCATTACTTTGGTTTTGCACCTCATTCAGGACCATACAACTAGGTAACAAAACAATTTGGACAATTTTCATTTCATTTACTTACAGTTCATTGTTGCTTTCTGAAAGGATTTTACATGGCAAGCATGAAAATAAAAGAAAAAAAAATAATGTAAAAATACTCCTACAAATATTACAAAAGAAAGATACCTTTTTGATAAAATTCTACAAACACTTATTCTTACGAGAAGTCACTTAATATGTCTAAAGTGAACAGAAGAGTCATCAGGTCAAATATGTCTAACAACACAAGCATGCATCTACACCATTGGGTACACTTCTTCTGAGGCAAAATCTCACAAACATTAAATAATTTCTCCAGCTGGAAACTGAACTCACACCTAACATACATATTTGCCCAAAACTTTGTTATTTAAACCATGTTGTAAAAACATGACTGTTCATAATGACCTAGAAAGATGTCTGCCTTGCAACTGTGGAACCTGTCATTCACAAGTGTTTGTTCTGTCCATTTTTTCAGGCAGCCAGCTATGAGTACAAATCAATTTCAGTATTTGGCATTAAAAAAAAAATCTGGCAGCTGACACAGGCACACGCTAACCTGCAACTGCACAAATTTATTGTTTTTATAGCTGTATCTTCAGCAAATATTATCCTACCTGTAATATTTACAAGAGAGAAAGCTTTGAAGAGATTAATTAGAGCACATTTCGCAACTGATCACTTCAAAGCTGCAAACACCAAGTTGAAAGCAGTAGTCTCAAGAAACTTGGTGGGCAAAAAGGGAGGAGGGATCCCAATCAGCTTCTGGGAAGAGACACCTGACAGAAGGGCAGGACATGGTATCCTCAACTCTGCCAGTCAACAGAAATACTCACCTTGACCTCAGCTTGCTTTGCCACAATCCAAAATAAATTAGGCTGCTAAGTATAGTTCCAAGACCACAAAGGCAGAAAGCAGTACGAGAAAAGCAAGTTGTTGGGGTTTTTTGCCAGTGTTACGCTTTTTCAGTAAAATAAAGATTAAGATGCCCTCCTGCTCATTTATAAAGAAGCAGTTCACCCAGTAATCACTTGGAATTATCAGACCTTCCAGGCAAAAGCCTTTCCACCCCCATTTTTATTTGCATTGTTTTCAGTACATAAGAAATGTGAAAATTAGCAATAAAAATGTAAAGAATATGCAGATTTTATGGTACCTATACATATGGAGCCTGGAAGAAATACTCAGTGCTTGAGTTTTCCAAAACATGTAGGTACCCAAAAGCACACACAACTGTGCTATAGTACAGGTGGCAGGAACTTCGAACAGCACTACTGCTCGCTAAGCTTGTGGTGTACTCCAAGTGGTAACTCAAAGGCTTCTCTTTCTGCATAAGATGTTATTAATGGAATGTGTTAGAGGGCTGTGACATTTCTAATTTAAACTCCCTAAATTCTGTTTTAATACAGCTGTCAGGGGTAAAAACCACAAAATATTTTCATATTCTCCTTCAATGCTGAATAATTAGATTTTTAAAATACCAACCTTTTTGTACGTAATCATTAGAAAAAATAAATCTGAATTTAAAGACTAGAAGAAACTGATGCTGATGGAAAGGCAATGATATGTGAACAGTAAGTAGGACTGAATCCAAGAATCCACTTGTCATCAGAAAAAGTAATCAAGTGGATGCACCAGAGAACAATGCTCTCCCCTCTTTTAGGCAATATTATTACTAGAAAAGTTTTCCATGACTGTTTCCAGGACTGCAATGATTCAAAGAGTGAAAGATGCAGATTAGCCAACACAAAATTAATAGCTGCAAAAACAGCATAGAAATTTCTCAAGAATTCTGGTCCTTTTTTCCTGTCCTGCTGAAACCTGAAATTAGGCAAGTTTCTAGTCAATAATAAAGCACTGAGAGATCACTCACTGTAGAGTGCATCACCACCATAGGCTGCCAATACAGTTTCAGGTTCATTCAGCGTTCTGGGCCTTACATATAAAGTTGGTTAGAATATAAATTGGTTAGAATATAAAGGCTAGAAGGCCAGTAGCCTCTTGCTCATATGTCAAGGCAGCACCTCCAAGCAGAAGGAATCCTTTAGCTACATGTCCCTGGAGCAGATCCCTCTGAATTAAAAAGTCTCGCCTCCTGTGCAGTCAATGCAATTCTGCTTACACTGGGGAGCACTCCTGGACCCAGTCCAGAATTTCTCCATTTTCTAACTGTAATTTCCTGTACTGGAACTAGATCTAGCTGTCCCCTCAGTGACGATGCATGGACACGTTTAGCACACAGCATAACCACCAGGACATACAGGGAACCATATACCTCATGGACACATCCTCAGGTTCCAGCAATCACAGCTTCAGAATTTCCACAAGCCTATCCTCACACTGGACATCAAGTTTAATACTGCTTACAAAGGACCCACCTTACAAGAAACTACAAATTCAGAGTCTACTCATTTTGGCTTCCCTAAGGTTAGCGCACAAATGAGACCCAGAATGTAACTATGCCCATGTGAAAAAAGTTCCTGATTGTAACTGTCATCAAGTTCTTCTACTGGGAGAAATGACTTATTGCCTATTTACCCTCCCTTTATGATTTCAAAGATGCCCATAATATTGACTTCACACACCTTTCAGCTGTCTCTTCTTCAGATTGAAGGGCTATTACTATTTAATCCCTCCTTGTATGGAAGCAATTGTTTTCTTTCAATTACTGTGTCATCCTTCTCTTTTTTGCTTCTACAATACTTCTTCCCATATGGTGCCACCAGAAATGTTGTGTTTAAGACAACAGCAAACCTTACATATACTCAGCGCAAAAAAAAACCCAGATTTTTCCTTCTTTTTTGTTCCTAGTACTCTACACTTGTTGACAGATGTCTGGGTTGAGATGACATTTTAAAAAAGGATCCTCTTTCCCTTTCCTGAGCACTCATGGTATTTTAGGGACTATTCATTCTTCTGTACTTCCATGTGACTTCTACTACAAATATATGCAACACTGCATTTATAAAACTGAATTTCACCTGCCATTTTATTACCAATATCAGAAGGGATACTATGATTTTTTTTTTCCCAGTTTCAAGATGTATTCTTGATGTCTCTGCATCAGCCCATCCAAAGCATATGCAGTTTATACAACTAAATACAAACATGAATTTCCCTTGTAATCTCTGCATGCTTTTGTTCCTTTTATTCACTGCCAGAGCAGGGCTATCAAATCTCGTTTATGAAACTTACTATTGACAGTTTAAAGTATGATTACTTCATTTTTAACTGCTTCAAAGTTTTTCATCTCTATTAGAGCCAAAATCACAGAACAGAAGACTCGGCAGTAGTTGCTGTACAGGCTAATAAAATGTAGAAAACAGCAAAAAAAAGAAGAAAAACTGCAAATTTATTTCCCCTATATGAACAGTTACTGCTGGCTCTTGCATGCCATCCTGCTTCCCCTGACTCTCCAAATCCAACAGTTAATGTGGTCCTGTGAACAATTTTTATTCTACAGATGTACCAAAACTTACACCTTAAAAGCAAAGCATCATACAATGATTCACATTCTTCCTGCTGTTTGTCTTTATAGGCAACAAAGCTACAGGGCAGGAACACATCTAAACATACCAGGCCTTGTCAGCTAGACTTCCTGCTCTGTTTCTCTTCCTCAGATGGCAGGAAGCTACTTACATGCTCATGTTGGCAATTGATACAGTCACCTTACCAGGCTGTCAGTGAGACAACAGAAAAGTTCTGTACTCTGAAGAGCTCCAGAATGAGATGGGCCAATCTCTTATTCAATTGCAAATACCCTATTTACATCCCCAAGGACTTACACAGTCGGACAGTTGGCACTTGAGAAAGTTTTGCTGCACACACACTGAAAAAAAGCAAAGCCAACATACTCCAGAGTATTATAAGTTGAAACCCAAACAATCACAAGATTTTAGGTACTGAATATGGGTTTTTTTCCTTATGGTTTTTCGGCTGTTTGGACCCACATTTGTGCTTTTAAGTTTGAAACCAAAAGTGCTTCTTTTGTTAATAGAAAGTTGACACCCTCGCATAATCACAAAACTTCAGAACTCTGTTTAAGAGAATAAACATCACAAGCCGGCAGTATTAAAAAACATGAGCTGATGATACTGACAAGAAGCCAAAAATGGTAATCAGCATGGGGTATTAGGAGGAATATTCTGTCCTTACAAAATGTAGATTTCCTCTCTCATTAAAAGCTTTCATTTCTAACCTTTTGTGAAATTCATCACTCTATTGCCTCAAGCTTGGAGGTCTAACTGAAGAATTTCAGGAGAGCATACTGCAGAGCAACATGGGACCAAACACATATTGAACCTGGGACTAATTCACACAGATATTATAGGGCTATTCACAACAAACACAGACTAGCTCATTTTCAGAAACTGTGGCACATTTTTTGATGTAATGATATCTACCGTCTAATGCAATTCTTATCATGGAGAAAGCAAAATGGCAAAGTAATTTGATTTTAAATGTGCTAATTCACTTGTTTCTTCAGTGCATGTATTTGAAGAATGAAATTTCTGGCACTGTGATACTTCACAGAATCTTGTGTTGGAAATCATATTAAGGCATTCTTTTGCGTTTCAAAGGAAGCTGTATCAAGTTTCACTTATCGTAACAGCCACCTTTGAATCAAAAGTTTAACTGGGGAATTCAATAACTGTTCCTATTACAGGATGAGCAAATGCAGCATTTGACTTCTATCTTCTGCAAAGGAATTGCACACTTCTGCTCCCTAATCTACATTCAGTCAGGTAACTTCCAGTGAGTTAAGTCACCAATATTTTTATTGTCTTTTCTGGATGGCTGATCACATCTTTCATTCAGCAATACTGTTTGCAATACTGGCTAGGTAGATTCTACCAAGGAGGAGGATTTTTTTCCAAAGGACCCCTCTTCCAGGTCTTCAGCCAGGTCAGGTTCTTGAACTCCCAAACTTACTTAAACCAGAAGCATGCTCATTCAGGTAAGGTCACCTCCCCAAACTGATTCTATTTGCCATTCCGAGTTTATTTAGATTTGAATATTATGCTTCTTTGAGCTGAAATGCCAATTGGAACCTAATCACAACAACTTCTTTCAGTGAGGGTCTCTGAAATTGTTTTGAGTTTTGTCCTACCTTACTATGCTGACACAGAAAGTAATCAGAAGCAGTAGCACTCTCACCTTCAGATTAAGTGAGCCTGGCTAGGTACAGAGTACCATGTAATCCAGCATAGCAAGAGCTGATGCTGAAGACCAAGTATTCATGCTACGTACTTCTGACTAGTTTTGATCGGGTCCTGTGGACTGAAAACCGTTAGCTAAGTGCTTCTTCCAGTGAGGTTTCAACTGAAAAAATACCAAGTTCATGTGATCACTCAACAGTGCAAAACTACCTACAGTAAAGAGGCTTAGATCCTCTTCAGAAATTCACATCTGATCCAAACATTAACGTAGTTGTTTGCACCCTATACACAGCCGATCTTACATATCTTAACTGTTTTCTTTCCTGCATTCAGCTACATCTTTACTTTGAAACAACTGCCAGACCCCACATCCTTGTACCTAATCAGCTTCCCAAACCAAAAGAGGCATAGTATCTTAACATGTAGAGCACTTGTGCCCTACAGAAGGTGTAAAGTTCAAGGATGTTACAGCTAATAGGTGAGACAACAGACAGCCCTAATAATCTTTATCATTATATGGCAAAAGGCAAAATCCATATGATGAATGTTTAGCAAATGATAAAGAGGACAAGGCTATAAAGACTTTTGTTGCTCACGTTGCAGGTGATATATCAAAAAACTATCAGTGCCTCAGAGGAAAAATTCAAATTCCTAGTATGGAACTTCCCCTACAGTCCCTTATTCAAAGGAGAGCAGCTACTTGTTAACGAAGTTTCAGTGAAGTAACACTCAGACCTTTAAACAGATGCCTCCATAACACCATTTGTAGTATAAGAAAGAATGTTTTTTGTGGCCTGCAGATACCAAACAATGGGACAGGTAGCAACAGCAACGGAAAGACAGGATCTGAAGTAGATCAGAATCATTAAGTGATCATGCTTTATACTGTATTACACTTCCCAAATCAAACCTGTCCAACTAAATTAAGGGGTCAAACTAAACAAAAGGGAAGGTCTTAAAGGTAAGCTGTTCAAGAAAGAGAAGTTGCAGAGATTTTTCTTTTATTATCATTTTAACATCACCTAGTACTTCTAAGAACACCACAGCTTAGTATATGCAACCTTTCCCTGTCAAGCAAGGCTTTGCCTGAGTATTAACTATCCAGAACTTGAGGTCAAGGCCATTCAGAAACCAAGAAACTGCAGTCACTTCAAGGCCTATTCATCTAAAATTTGAAAATTTAGTTCAATTACTCAAATACTAGTCAAATTTTAGCTTGTGTGTGCACATATGCCGAAGTAAAATGTTCATAAAAGCTAACAAATGCACAAAGAACTGAAAAAAACCCAAACTTGTTACAGGTAAAGAACAACCCCCAACAAAGCAATAATGTTTCCACTGCACTAGGAGAGCACATCCTTGAATATGCAACATTCATGATCTTAAGGTCCTTTCCAACCCTAATTATTCTATGATTCTATGCTTAACTTTCAAGGGGGAGGGGATAAAAGGAATCACTAAAGTTAATGCGTTTGTTCCCATGACAAGTGTCACCTTCATTTTCAGGCTGAAATATACTCTTAATTACCTGCCCAAGAAGCATTACTTACAACTAAGATATAATATAGTAGAGAATACAACTTAAGATAAGCTACCATATTAAAAATGCTCAATATACAAAATTAAACAGGTTATCAAATTTACCTGACAAACTCTCAGGGCAATGCAAGACCTATTCTTTTTTTGTGATGTCACACAGATGCAAATTTCTACATCACCCTCTAGCACAGCTTTTAAAAGCTCTATACAGGTCAGGCTGGTACATGCAGCAATTCAATGTAAGATCCTTATCTAGTACAGAGGATGCCACTGAGAAAGTATATTGTGAAAGTCTACTCAGCAGCTCAAAAATTACATTGCAAGTATCACGTACAAAAAACTGAAGCACTGCTATTGTTTCCCCACAAGTTCTCCAAGCAGAAATTCTAAGATTGGTCATATGCCATGTTTTTCACAAGATGCATCATGCTGTAATTTCTTAAATTAAGCATAGTCTACTGAACATAAGCCAGCCAATACAAGTCTGTGTATACACTATAATCCTTTCAACACAATGCAGCAAGAATGAAGCAGAAGAAGGTTGCATATACATCACTGAATTATGTAGTCACAAAACCTGACAAATCTACATTGATGCAGCTCTGTTCACATAACTTATTTTGACTCTGATACAAAGAGAATAAACTGTACAAGTAAAAGTTTTGTCTAAATGAGTGAAGATGCATTCTTTTCGAGAGGTTGAACCTGGATAAGCTATGTTGATGACATAGAAAAAAAACCACCACCACACCACACAAAAAAACACACAACACTCCTAACACTGTAATTATATCAATACAAAAATAAAACAGGCAGCAGACTCAAGAGCCTGTTCTAGCTATTAAAGATACGGAGGCTAGTGCCACTATTCTGTTACTACACAAAACCAGACCTAAGCACTGCAGAAGATAACTGAGTTCTAATACCAGTGTTTTATCAAATGGCATTAGCCATAAATCAAGTATTATACTGTAAGTGGAAGAGGGCATACGCAGGTTCTGGTTATCTACCCATACAAGCTTCAGGACCACAGTCCAAGCTGGCTCCAAATAACTTGGCTTTGAGCAAGTTTTGAACAGTTTCAATAACTTGCTGATATTTGTCGATGCTGCAGATGTTCAGGATTGCCTGGAATCAGCTCCTTAAAGGAGAAAAACCTACCATCAGTGTGGGCCCCATTCAGGAAAAATTGGAAAAACAATCTTCTTATGGAAGTCTGGGAAGAGCTGGCTGGAGGCAGACCTCTTGTCAAGAAAGAATGACTCCTGAGTCTGTGCTGCAGCAAACCTGATCTCAGCTATCATAATTTCCTTCCAGCAAACTCTCTCACTCAGCCCTGCTGCTAACCAAAACTTTGTATAATGCTCTGTCAAGGGACTACTGCAGCCACAAACAAGTGCATTCTTTGCCCTGCTGTCAGCTTCACACTAAAGGCAGAGGAGAAAACCTCACTGCCTGCAGGCTGCAACACAGGTCCCCAAATTGAGGAACCAGAAAAGGAACTTTCTGTCTAAGTTTTGAAGCCCACGTAGTGCAAGATCCCAACATAAACACATAAAACACAGAATTCCCTAACATGCATCTTTTGCTCCTACTGTTCAAAAAACACCAAGGCAGTTGACCTCTATCTATAGGTTCATATCCATACTACAGCTGCAAATCTTGCATAAATGAAGAGTAAGCCCATCTTTACAGTAGGACAGACTGTGGCAACAGCTTGGAGCTCTGGCATAAAAGCGGGTGGTAGACAAGCAGTGCCTAACTCACTGCTGTCAACTTACTTTGTCAGAGCAGACTTTTAACCAGAGGTGCTTGAACACACTCCTCATTACCAAGAAGAGCCATTCCATTTACCACCATTAACAGAGAAAGGTGAAGGAGGACCAATACCCTTGCATTTGGTGAAGATGAGGACTGGAAGAAGTCCTCTGCTCAAATACACAAGAAAATAACTGAACTGTCAAACAGAATTTGTCTTCAAGTAATACACAGACACAAAAAAATAAAAACTTTCCTAATTTTAACTCCTATTGCCAGTTATGACAAGTATTCTGAGGACCAATGATTCCTGATGTATGAGAAGTATGGAAACCCCAGCAACAAGTGCTGGTCTTTGACAGATGAAGGCATCTTGGCCTGTCCTGGCCCATCAGTGGACCAGCATCCTGTTTAAACTATTATCCCCAACCTGTGGCTTTCACAGCTACAGAAAAATAACTTGGCTGATCTGTAACGACTTCTACATCAAATTACTCGTTCATGTCTCCCATGGTGCCATAACAGTCACTGCAGGACTGATGAGACCTTGAAAGTCTGTCTTCAGAGATAACTCCCTACACAACAGGGCATTAAGCACAAGTTTATGACCACTCAGGATACTGTTATCCTGAAGATTCACTTTTTTGAGAGCTGTCACCAAAGAAGGCCACAGAACAGACAAGAAGAGAACCATCAACTGGAGAAAAAGGGTAAGGGAAAAAAAAAAGTAAAAAATGTAGAGCTCTCTAATCCCCTCCTCCCTTTAGTTAATACAAAAACATGCTCTCATTTTCCAAGGCTTATTAAATTTATTGTTCCCGAAGTGACTGGTTTTTCCATGCAACCGCCTGCAGCAGTCACAAAGGTTAACACAAGAATTTCAAGAAGTACAGGATGGCCAGTTTCATCTGGATATAAGTTTATAAAGGAAAAAAATACAAGAGACAGCTCCAGGCTCTCAAGGGAGCTACGAGGCTACCCCTGGCACACAAGAAGTTTATTATCAGTATTTCATTAACCAGGTTCTTAAAGAGAAGACTACCTACCATTTCTGTCACACAGGACTTATTTTCTATTCTCTCTCTGCTATTCCAATTCAGGAAGCAAAGCCTAAAACTTTTTTTTTTTAATAAAGATGAATAACCCAAAATAAATCTAGGCTATATGAGCACAAGAACAATACTTAAGTGGATGTTTACGTCTGGTTTAGTTATTTTCATTCTCAGCGAAGGAGAAGTCAACCACTGTATGCAGCTCTGATCTCAATATGGCAAATCTTCAAATCAATCCACTAAAAAGAGCATCGTCAGAGATTTTGTTGACTGGCTGATGAACCTCTCTTGAAAGCCTACACCCATGCACACCTCACGTGGAGACATCAGAAAGGCTGAGTCAAGTTTCTGACTCCAAATGTTTCCTGACTGGTCGCGTCAGACACCATCAGCGAACAGGGATGGACAGCCAGAAGAGACCTACACCTTATTGCCCAAGCTGACTCTTCAAAGCTTTCAAAAATGAAGGAGGGGAGACAGTTCATAGAGTAGTGCTCAGAGCAGCAAAACTTGAGGGATGTACCCATTACGCTCTCGCGCTGTTAAGTGGAAAAGCCCAGGTCAGTAGTTACAGTACTACAATCAAGTCGTGTGCCACAGGGCTCACTTATACCGACTGTGAACACGAACCACGACCCCAGCCTGAAGTGCGCGCCAGCGATACGATCTCTCGCAGGCGAATAAAGCCAATACCCATTAAAGAGCAATAAACGCTACCCCTGAATACCAGACGCCCGGGCACAGGGCCGCTCTCGCCCGGGGTGACAATTTAGTTCATTCAACCGTACCCTAAGCTCATGTATTTAGGAAAAACACAGCGACCCGGGTCACAGCTTTAGCATCCTAATAGCGGCCAAATGAGCGGGGCGGCCGCACGCTCCAGCGGCACCCTGCCGGCCCTTTAACAGCCACGGGGCCCTGGGAGGCAGCGCTCCCGAAGCCCGGCTGTCCCCCGCCCGTCCCCCGCCCCACCTGCCCCTCTTCCCCGGCGGGGTCGCCGCCTCGGCCGCTGTGCGCTCTGTAAGATGTCCGACGGGCCGGCGGAGGGGGGTGCCCCGCTCCCGCGGGGGGGACCTACCAGGTAATCCATGTACCGGGTGGCGCGGGGCGCCGCGCTGCCGAGCAGATCTCCGGGGCCGCGGCTGACAGCGGTGCTGTGGCACTGCGAGCCCTCGCCGTCACGGGGAGCGGCGCTTCCTGCCGCCTGCCTCGGCGGCGCGGGGGGCTCGGCCGCAGCCGCCAGGTGCGGGGCTGGAGCTGGCTGTGCCGCGGCTGCCCCGAGGGCGCGCGAAGGGTCCGGTACCGGCGGCGCTGTCAGAGCCGCCCGGTACCGCTGCCCGTTCCGCTCTGCTCCTCACCTCAGCGCGCCGCGCAGCAGCGGCCCTGCGCGCGAGGGGGAGGGGGGGCGGGGGGGCAAGGAGGAGGAGGGGCGCGAGGGGGGGAGGGGCGGGCGGTGGCGGGGCGCGCGGCGGGGAGCCCGGAGCGGTGGGGGGACGGGACAGCCGCGGTACAGCCAACCCCAGCCCGGAGCCCGCCAGCAGCGCCTGGACCCGCCCCGCGTGCCCCGCCCCGCGTGGCGTCGCTGTCAGCTGATCGCACACGTGGGGAGCGAGGAGGACACCCTTAAAGGCGTACGCGCCCAGTGGTACAACGGTCTGGGGCTGTTGTGATCGGCCGTCCTGTGCGGTTCGGCCTCAGCTCTCCCGGGCTGTGGGAGCTGGAGACCGGGCCGTTGCGGGACAAGGACCCGGGTCGGGGGGTGTGGCTCTCTGGGAGTCCCTCTGCAGGGAGGGCTTTTCACCTCGAGTAGGGAGCGAGCAGGTCTGCGAGTGCTTGCTCCGGAGGGTAGGGTCAGGAGTTGTGTTATTAACCTCAGTAGGAGAGGATCTTGCCAGGAGAGACCGAGATAGCCCGACCTCGGAGCGAGGTTACTCCTGAGAGGTTGGAGGTAGGCAGGTAAGAAGCTGATCGTTACTTTGCAGCGTAATTCACCCCCGCCACGGGAAGCAGTGCTTGTGTCTGGTGCTGCCGGCCGACCCCCTGGCCTTCACCAAAACTCGTGATGTTAGCATAACACCTGTCTCGGTGGAGAAACAGAAGGAAAGACGGCTTTGAGGGGAGATTCAGGCTGGATCTGAGGAAAATACTCTTTACAATGAGGGTGGTGAGGTGCTGGCAGAAGTTGTCCAGAGAAGTTGTTGGTGTACCATCCCTGGAGACATTTAAGGCCAGACTGGATGTAGTTCTGGGCAACCTGATCTAGTTGAAGATGTCCCTGCATATTGGAACTAGATGACCTTTGAAGGTCCCTTGCAATCCAGACTATTCTGTGATTATATGAAACTCTTCAGAACAGGATAGGAAATCAGGAAAGGCAGTATCGAGTGAGGTAATTGAAAGAAAAAACAGCGCAATAAAAAGGATTGCTAAAGTACATAAAGAGCAAAGAGGAAAGAACAAGTAAATGAGGATCCAAGGGCAAACAGGAATGCGTATTTGTGAGGATATCAGTAAGCAGTTGGCCTCAATGTATTTAACTGGAATGGGGGAAGGGTGATTATAATTGCTACATTGATTTTTGTAAGGAATGAAGGCCTGTTACAAACAGGCTCAGTTACAACATGCTGTTAGTCTCAGGGAGTGTTTGTAG
This sequence comes from Agapornis roseicollis, assembly GCA_002631895.1. Lineage (NCBI taxonomy): Eukaryota > Metazoa > Chordata > Aves > Psittaciformes > Psittacidae > Agapornis > Agapornis roseicollis. The sequence continues at coordinate 633,960 of NDXB01008005.1, forward strand.
GGCAACCCCCCATCTGCCTCAAAAGCAGGTACTTTTTGTCAATGGATAAGTCCTTTTATTCATGTGTCTAGTCTAGTAAAACCTTGCTTCCTTTGACCCTCCTTACTTTACTTTGGGAATCAATGCCAAGTATGGCTGCATAGCAGATTAACTTCTACTTCAAATCATTAAGAAATTTGCTAATTTTAGTATCTCAGTAGCTAAGAGATGGAAGGAGAGCTACAGGCTTGGCCTTTCCTGCTATTCAGTATTCTAACTGTTTCCATATAGTCACAGCCTTTGCTGGCAACCCTCTGCTGATCACAAGATGTCCCTTTGACAGTGGGAACTGGAAGGTGAACAGAGGTGGCTAAAGTTTACCTCTTGATAATGCAACAAAGGAGCTGCAAAAACCTGATTTTGTTGTTGTTCTGTCATTATGTGTGGTTTAACATTTTGCAGTGCTTTCCCCTTAACCTTTAAAACCCTGTATTTCTTCTTTTTAGCAGCAGTAATACATGACTTTTGAGACTTGCTGCCTTTAAACGCTGCTCTAAATGGCAGGTGACTGGAAGAGAATCCAAAGGAGATCATCAAGAACAAGCAGAGATTTCAGAAGTGTTTCCTGTGAGAGTAATGGGAAAGGACTTGGAATTATTTCTTCTAGAGCTGATTGAGGGGAAAATAGAATCCATATGTAGAGAGTTACTGCAGAGAGGATGTCCTGATGGGAAGAGAAGTGATTGGGTTGCATTGCAACAAGGGAGATTTAGGTGAAACACTGGAAAACACATTAATAGGAAAGATAATCTAGCATAGACAGACAGCATGACCAAATGCAGTAGTATTTCTGAGAGTGGTCCTGACTTACATAAACATTTCTCAGGTGTCATTCAGCACTGGTTTAGATCTGGAGAAAATTAACTAAGAGACCCTTCTATTTTATGGCAGTCTGAAAGATCTGATTATGAAGATGCAGTGTGTTTATACATGCAAAGAAAAATGCTTAGTTCCAAATGACTGTTTTGTCCTGGGCTGAGCACAGGACAACATGTGATTATCTTTTTAGTTTATAAATAAATCCTCATGAGCTGAACAGAACATCAGTTAACAAAATCAGAAAAATTTTCATGTATACACTGCAAATCCTACAGACTTCATTGGCAGAGAAACCAAGCCTAAGCTTATACATGAGTCATCAGTTCACTATAAACACACGAGTCTTTTACACATGTAGCCTTATGGTACATTAATTTTATGACATAAAGTGAAGATGAACATTGAACAATAGTAATATGCAAGTAGAATACAAATCCTGTAACATGTGCCTTCTAGCCTACATAGCAGTCATCATGTTGCTGAGATTTTTGTAGCAGGACCTGTATCTAAAAGGAAGTTCAGTTTTATATTGGAAAATATATATAATACAGTGTTAGCTATCTTCCAAAATAATCAGCATGTGCTAACATGGCAAGATGGAAGGAAAAAGGTCAAAGTATTTTGATGGGGCAAAACTTCATGTGGTACCTAATAAGTCTAGTCCCAAAAAGTAAAGTGAGCCTCTTCACAGAAGTGCAATTGTATCTTCAGTTAAATGCTGTTGCAAAAAATTATTTCTCTAAAACTTGTATGAAAAATAACCAATCTTGGACTCAGACGTTGAACCTGAGAGGTGCTCAGCACCACATGTTAATCATCTATTGCTTATATCTGTACAACTTAATAATGGGTTTGAGCATTTAGTGTATGATTGCCATCTGCTAAATTCAATGATTTATGGAACTAGCAGTCAACAAACTTTGAAGGTGGAATTGATATAAAATACATTTGTTCATTAGTAGATATAGCACAATAGGAATTCAAAATTTAAATACCAATGAACATACATATTTCCAAATGTATCTGAGTGAAGTTAGTAGGGTTTTTTTCAGAATTGTGTAGTTAGCTGTATAGATGCAAATTGTTCAGAAGTATTATCTTGTATATCTGTTAGTCATACCACTTTAGTTTCTGGTCTTATTAGTTAAATAGATTCTGGCAAAGATAATACTTGTTTAGAACTCCTGCAGAAAGCAGTGATAGTCATTCAGTAGCAATATATATGAACTGTATGGCCAGTGTTCCTACATCATGGTTTGAATGACCTGAACACTACATGTTTTATGAAAGGTGTCCTAAAGCAAAGAAACCTAGCAGCATATCAGTGACCAATCTAAAACAGTTTGCCACATCAGAATAATTTCATTCGTTAAGAAAACAAAGTGCATGGTGTGTTTGTTCTGCCCTAGTTGCCCTCATCATGCCCAATTGCTGTACTTTTTAATAACCATATGTGAAAGGCTGACTAATGTTTATTAGCAAGAAGGTAGTTGTACTACTTTCAGTTATTACTGATATAAGGTGCCTAGATAGCTCAGTTTAAGAAGCTTAATTACGGGGTGGGGGTAATGCCCTTCAAATGAAAACTGAGAAACTGACAAAGCATTCTGTATCTCTAAAAGCACTGAAGGAGATTATGTTACTCACACAGTGTTATATTTCAATATTAGTTTTCCATGGAGCAAAGTTGTTACAGAGGGAATACACAAACTCTCATCTTGGCAAGTCATAGGATAGTTAGGAGCAGGAAATCAAAAACATTATAACATGTAGCTTCATGTTAATACCATATACTTACTCTGGAACGACAAAACCTGTAGAGAAAAACCTCACATAAACATAGGGATCTCTGACTCAGGAAATTAATGTAATGTAAATGCTCCCAAATGATACAAAATCCCTTTTATTGGGTGTGGCTAGAAATTTAGAATTGGATGCCTTAAAAGACACAAACTGTGGTTAGTTCTAAAAGACAAATGATGTGATAAAAGTCTCTGACTTTGCTGCCAGAAAAGGCAAGAACCCGGAGGCAAAAAGTAAGACTTGTTAGATTTCTTATGGACAGCAGCTGGAAAACTAATTTTAAAAATATTTTAATGGTCTAATAGTAATAGTTTTGTAAGTATAAATTTTAACAGTAGATGGCCAATCATGACAAAGCATAATTTCTAGAAAGATCCAGAAGGGCATTAATATGTTAAAAAAAAAAAAAAAAAAAAAAAAAAAAAAAAGGAGGAAAGACACAAATCAACGATTGGGTTTTTCACAAGGAGAGTTTAATTATTAAATGGAGACCAGGAGCAGTATGCAGTTGTGTTTGCAACTCTAATTTCAGTGACTTGGAGCCTGCTGTTAAACAAGCTCCTAGAGCTGTTACTGGGGAAAGGCAGATACTGCTCTGTGTAAATAAAACTTGAAGCAATTTGCAACTCTGATACCTTGACAAACGTCAGTGTGCAGAGATACTACAGGCAAAGGTGTATGAGCACTGTGGGCAAGGCAAGACCACTCAGTCAAAAAAGTCTTTCTTTCTTCTTTCTGTGTGCTCTAATGCTTTGCCACCTTCTGGCGTTATGGTCACCATGTGTGCTATGGTTAGGTATTTTTCCTACAAAAGAACAAACTCATGAATACAAAAGCAAGAAAGTAGATTTTGACAAAATTTTTCACCTGTTTTCTTCCCTTCTCTTGTTTCCTGAACCATTTGGCAGTCACTTAGGTAACCTTTCTGGCAAAATAACAACAGGCAGTCTAAAAGTAAACATTAATGTGGGGGGAAAAAGAAGAAAAGGTCAAAAGTAGAAACCAGTTTCTGACTCTAATTACACTGACATAAATTTAGTATACTTTTAATGAATACTTTAAAACTATGGGATATGAATAAATTAATTGTAATATTACAGTTGGTTTAATTTAGGATATTTATTCTGTGCACCAAAGATGTTATTGTTGGTAAAGTAATGCAAGATGATCTGCATGAAGAAATTTGAATACATCAGTCAGTCAATGATATTGCCAAAAAATGGAAATTACATATGATATTTATTAATTTCTATGTTACCTCAACCAAAGTTGGTACTGCTGTACAGTCATTTTTCATTTCAATGACTCTTCAATGAAACAGTCCCACAGCAATAGAAGCAATAGTTAAGAGTCCTATCCTTAAGTCAGCAACTTTGTTTGAATTATTAGCAGAGTTTGAGAAATAATCACAGATAAGGAATCTCCCTTGGTTTTGTGTTTTAGTAACTGTGGAATCTGCAAGCCCTAGGTTTAGAGCTTGTGTTTCTTATACACACTTAACAGAGCATTTGACTCTGCTTGGTTTGGGTTTTTGTGGAATGTAGGAAGTGTTTTCCTGTGGCAAGGTGATGTGAAGATTTTTTTTAAAAAAGTTCACAGCTGTGATCTGGATTAACCCTCTGCTGCTTGGGACACTGTGGCAATGCCTTCAGGAGATGGATTAGAAGTTGTACCTTCATGTCCCTGCTGTGAATTAGAGAGGAGGCAAACTCTAAGAAATCTAGTCTTGCTCCACATGATGTCTAGGTTTCTGGGATGAGCTGAACCTTGGATTTTCATGACTTCAGTGTGGTACGTTTTATGAGGATTACAGTTGCAACTGAAGTTGTAATACATGTGTTTCTAGTATGAATGTTGTTCGGAGTATTAAAATATTTATCCTTCATGTTCATGTTTTGCCTTCTTACTGAATAAGTAAATAGAAGCAATACAGTTATACTATGTTTTTTGCTCCAGTGTTAACATGCAAATACATGTTTTCATCTTTAGCCTTTTCTTTTGTTTTTGACCATATGATGAGAAGTCTGGAAAGCCAGAATTAAACTTGGGTTCCAAATTTACCACTGAAAATGTTAGGCACAGTATTCTGTCTCTTTCAAACTACAAAATGGCCTGCGTTTGGATCCAGTTCTTAAAGCCTTCCACCTTCCATTTTGGTCTTAGAAAATTCTTACTGACAGAAATTCCTAAAGCATAGTCTTGTGAAGGTGTGGGAAAAAATATGCTACTACATTAGTAAAAGACAATATAGTTTATCACCTACATAATTTGTCTTTTGTGTTAGAAATTAACAATGCCCATCTTGCAGGTCTGCCTGTCCAGAGAGGAAGGTGGTGCCTCAAGTAAAGCTGTGCAGAGACCGGGAACATGGGTCTGGCTGTTGCCAGCATCAGTCTTTCTCTTCATTCTAAAAGAGCAAGATTAAATAATGTCATTTATAAATTGGTGAGAAGGAATATGAAGGTTCAAAACAAAGGAAAGAACAGATAATTCTGAAACAAAAGAAACTGTATTTTTTCTTATGACCTTGTGTTTCATATTTATATTCAACATGTTAAACCATCTTATATAGTTCAGCTTTGTGTCTTCCTTAACTGTTATGTCTTCCCAAGTCAGTGAGTACAAACGTTAGCAGCTGAATTTTGCCTGTTGTCTAAATAAAGCATATATTAAGAATAAGTTTAGCTAAACATTGCATCCATCAGCAGAAATTACTATTTCATCTCTCACTGGAAATAATGAACTCCAAACAGATGCAGTCTCAGTGAAGATTTTTCTACACTTTAACTTAGTTTCTGAATCTTGAATTAAAAACAAAATGCCTTTTAGCAAAAAGGATAAAATGAATGCTTAAAATGAGAAAGAAATAATTTATTGGTATGGATATGCCTTTATGGCAGAAATGAAGCTAGGTTTTAACCTCATTTAGGTAGTGTGCTAAGAAGAGAAAGGACAAGTTTTTAATGCATGCCTTAGAGTTTGAACTCCAGTTACCAGTTCACACAAAAGTAATTCTTCTACTTTTATTCGTGTTAGCTAATTTAAACTATGCAGGCATGTGAGCACAAGTTATAATTAAACCTGCATTTTACTGTGTAACATATCCTTAGGAGCTCTCTTTAGTTTAAACCATATCCTAAGTTGTACTTACTGAAGTGTGTTTAAATGCTTTGTTGCACATTCCTGGTGAATTACAGTATGTAAGTAATGATAAGGAACGCATATCAACATACAGCTGAAAAAAGATTAAAACCCAATATCAGAATAAGATCCTGGAAGCAAAATCTGAGGTATAGGTATCAGTGCCTCAAGAAATGACAACAAGCCTTGAACAAAAACAATCCAAAGGAGACTCCTATGTCAGTCAGACATATTTAGCAGGATTGTGGTTCAGCCACCTTTTGAAGACAAGGAGGAGAGAATAGGTGATATCAACTGCAGATCATTTTAAATGATACCTGTTTAGTTGAAAAGCAGGACATGCGTACCAATGTGCTAACTCTTGAGAGAGAGAAAAAAAAAAAAAAAAAAAAAAAAGAAGAAAAAAAGGAAAA
>NDXB01008005.1:640258-651661 GCA_002631895.1 Agapornis roseicollis
AAAAAAAAAAAAAAAAGAAAGATGTAGTAAGTAAGGAGATAATGTGAATTAGAAGAAGACTTCAGGGAGGCATTAAAGCAGCCTTCCAGTACCTAAAGGGGCCTACAAGAAATATGGAGAGGGACTTTTTATGAGGACATACAGGGATAGGACAAGGGGGAACAGCTTAAAGGTGAAAAAGGGGAGATTCAGATTTTTTAAGAAAATACAGTTACCTGTGAGAGTGGTGAGGTACTGACCCAGGTTGCCCAGAGAGGCTGTGGCTGCCCCACCCCTGGTAGTGTTCAAGGCCAGGTTGCATGGGGCTTTGAGCAGCCTGGTCTAGTGGAAGGAGTCCTTGCCCTTGGCAATGGTGGTTGGAACTAGATAATTTTTAACGTCCCTTCCAAACCAAACCATTCTATGATTCATATGATTCTATACAAATCATATCTCTCCAAAGGGTTTGTTTCAGCTGTAACTGTTCTGAGGCATTGTATGATGTTTCTGTAGGTACAGCGCTATAGATCTGAGGTAATAAAAGTTTAAGCAATGATACACAAAAAAAATCCACATAAATCAACCTATGCTCCTCCCGCTAGGACAACAGATATATTTTTAAGCTGAAACCTTGGGGGGGGGGGGGGGGGAACCCCAAAAAAAAAACCAAAACCACCAAAAAACAAGGCCCGGCTGGAAAATGTGTCTGGAAGAAGGAAAGCAAATAAGTGTTACAAAGTGTTGTTTCTTTTTCAGCTCCACTAATCCCCTTGTACTGGGCCTATTAAGTAAATAACTTGTGGTTTTAAATCACCCAACTGTGTCCCTGGTTTTCAAAAGCAGGTCACATATACAGGTCTAAAGGGCATCTGTACAGAAGGAGTGACATGAACTGAAGATAATCCAAATGTTTTTAAGCACCATGCCTTCTTGATTTGAGCAAATCAAACCACCTCCACCTTCACATGAACTGCTCTTAGAAAGATAACACATGGAATATATCATTGGAGGTATTCAAGAATGGTTGAATTACTTTCTCCAAAAAAAGACTGTTCTGGTTGACTGCAAGTTACATTCCAAATGCTGTAATTCATATGGAGAAATTTCAATACTGGGCCCATTTATGTGGTAAAGTAGGATAGATTATGTCAAAACAAGTTTACCTGTTGTCTTTCCTGAGGTTATAAGTAACTAAGGTTGGACACAGCAGGGTATTTGTCATGGCTTAAGCCCAGTCAGTAACTTGGAACCATGCAGCCGCTTGCTTGCCCCCACCATGAGTGGGATAGGGGGGAGAATTGAAATAATGTAAACCCCAGGAGTTGATATAAGAACAGTCCAATAACTAAAGTATAACACAAAACCACTACTGCTACAACTACTGTTAATAATAATGAAAGTAACAAGGGGAGAGAATATAAAACTAAAATGGGAAAGGGGGAATAAAACCCAATAAACACAAGTAGTGCACAGTGTTCATCACCCGCCAACCAATACCCAGCCCAACTCAAGCAGCAGTCTACCCTTCCAGGTAACTTCCCCCAGTTTATATACTGGGCATGACGTGTAGTGATACGGAACACCCCTTTGGCTAGTTTAGGTCAGGGGTCCTGTCTCTGCTGTCTCTTGGCTTCTCATGCTCCTCCTCACTGACAGAGCATGAAAGACTGGAAAGTCTTTATTGAGGTAAATATTCCTTAGCAGTAACTAAAAACATCAGTGTGTTATCAGCATTGTTCTCAGACTACAGTCAAAACACAGCACTGTGCCAGGTACTAGGAAGGAGAAAAATAGCTGTTACAGCTGAATCCAGGACACTGTTAAAAATACCACCTTATAAAGGTTTATTCAGCATTCTGTAAGGGTGGTGAGGCACTGGAATGGGTTGCCCAAAGAAGTGGTAAATGCTCCATCCCTGGCAGTGTTCAAGGCCAGGCTTGATGGAGCCTTGGGCAACATGGTCTAGTGTGAAGTGTCCCTGCCCATGCAGGGGGTTGGAACTAAGTGATCTTAAGGTCCCTTCCAACCCAAACCTTTCTATGATACTGTATGCTTAAGTATGTACCAGTTATTTCTTTTTAACTTCAAAAGACCTTCATTCAAATGTTTATAAAAGCAGAATATTAAGTAGACTTTTCTGAATTTAAAGATGGGGTCTTTTTTTCTTTCTTCAACAGCTCTTCAAAATTCACAGGTCAAATTCTCAATATTTATATCACAGATTTTTAAGAAACTGTTCTTAAACTAGTGTGAGTGGTAATGAGAAGGGAGCCCCATGCAAAATGGATGATCTTCATAGTGAGAATCGTTGCCCGTTCTAAAATCACATTCAGACAGCTACTTGAAAACATAAACAGTATTTGCATGCAGTGTTTTAATCTTCAGCATGATTTTTGTGTATTATTTAAATAATGAGAACATCTTCTCCATGGAAGACTAGACCCTCTGTGTCAGGGAGAGTAGAAAAGCCTATACCGGTCTTTACAAGGAGCCAATTTGTGTTCCAAATAAAACACTGCATTTAACAGGAAGAAGACACAGGCTACCTGATCTCCATATAAAGAGTATTGTTCAGAGGTTTTTCAGATAATTGAACTGTATTTTCCATAGGCCTTATGCACATATTTTTCAACTAGGCATACTTGAAAGAAAAACATAGTTCTTGAATTCCTGGCTGCCTGGAATTTGCGTACTCTTGAGTGCTCTGAGGTATGCTGTGCCATGTGTCTGCACGCTGGTAGTGCTTACCACATCCATGGCCAAGAGGGAAATATAAAGCAAACGAGTGAAGTAGCTTAGATGTGTTGGTCCAATCAAAACTAAATTGCAAAAGGAAATGAGGTGGTGTTATTGCTTGTTGAGTAGCTATCGCATCAATCAAAAGATATGTTCTGGACTTTGAAGATGACCATGTACCTGTATTTCTGGAAAACGTATTTTATCTTTGAACTTGGACTAAATTAGCATGTCAAGATCTGACACTGTTTCTCTCTCCATGGAAGATTTTTTAATGAGAGACAACAAAACACCATCTGTTGGGAGACAGGCAGCTGACCCTGAAATGCTGTCACCCTGACAGCTCCCTCCACTGTATTGTGTTCCTTGCCCAGAAGGTCCTCTCAGTAATGCTATTCCACTAATCACTGGAAGCTACTGTCCAAAAGAACAGATCATAACAGACCAGACAGAGGCTTCTGTACCCTTTGAACATAGCAAAATGGCAACAGATAGGTATTAGGATAAAGTGTGATATACAGGGATTGTGCTTGTTAAAACCCACTGATTTATAGAATTCCATAAAAGGAATACAGTTAACATTTTAGCTCTCAGGCCAGAGCAGGCACCTGCAGGGAGTCAGAGAGAGGATTTTATGAAGTCTCAGAAGGTTAAGATTGATCTGTAATCAAATAATCAAATCTGTAATAAAAAGAATCAGTATCAGGTTCTGCTGTGGTGAGGAAAAGAAGCAAGTGTATTTGGGGGTTTTATTCCTTAGAACTGGTTGTATGCAGCGAAAGAGGAACTGAGAATGAGTTTAGGGAGTTTCAGTGGGAAGGATGACTGGAAAAAGGTCTGTGGAAAGCAGTGGGATTATAGGAGGAGAAAGATGAGGAAAGTTCTGGGGCTTGAGGGAGTCTCACACTAGTTCTCATGCCTGCTGATGACAGGATAAAGGACACATCCTTCCGCCTCCCCCACTTCTCAGTAGCCTCTTCTTCCCTCCACAATCCCTCCCATTTTAAAGCCCAAGGGCCTGTTCTTCGTTCCTCTCCTTCCCACTGAATGGCTGTCAGCTCCCACTCTCCTCAGCAGAAGCATTCACCTGACTCTGGACAGGGCTAGGGCATGGACAGCCAAAAGCAAGCAAGCAGGTTGTTGCCAGCTCGCACATGTAACAGCCCACACTTCACACACTCCACCTACACCCCAACAATATCTTGCAAAACAGGCAGCAAGGTCACATACTGCTGTTTACTTTGGCTCTGACTGGAAGTTAAGCTTGCCAATTGCCACTGGTATTGGTGAGAAAAGCTTCCACAGATTTCAGCTGATGTCCATGAGTAAAAACTGGTTTGTTAGCAAGCCCCTTTTTTCCTTGGGTGTTTGGAGGATGGTTGAGGAAGCCTTTATTGCCACTGCTACTTTTGCAGAGCTATTTGGATGCTGGTGGTACTTGTACGGCAGTTTTAAGATGCTTCTGTTAGCTGCTAGAACATGCAACAGTATATACATTGTTTGTGTTCTTCTTTATTGCTTCCTACAGAATAAAATTTTAAAGACGTTTTTCTTTGCTTCCCAAACAAGGCAAAATAATAGGGCAAAACACATAGAATCCTTTGTGGGAAAACAGAGTATAGCAAGAGTTAGCAGTAGTAAAGGGCATTCTTGACTGAACCAAATGTACAGCATTACACTATTTAAACAACTTCATTCTGCTTATGTGTACTGTGTAAAATTAGGTGTAGAAAACTGCCTAGTGTATTAACTATGACATTTAGACTTTTTAAGTGTGTGAAACATACATAACCTTTTGTTCATACAAAAGTACGGACTAAGGCTTATTGCTGTTTCACAAAGGAACAATTGCTTCTTTGCCCTGGAGAACAGAAGGTGGTCACTGGCAGAGAAGTATTCAATCTGGAACGAACAGAGTGTGCTCTGGTGCCATTGGTTAGTTTTTACTGGAAAGATGCATCAAATTAATAGAGATGTTAATTAACAGTTACAGTAAAATGCAGACTTGCCCTTCCTATGGCCAAGGGCATATATCTATGTTAACTGCTTCTGTCTGAGATAATCACAATCATTCACTCTATTTAAAAACACAGTGTATTAAAAAGTTCATTTAGTATTTTCTAACCAATGGGACTCAAAGGGACAATGTAGGTACCAAACAGCTGATTTTAAATACCAGCAAGGAACCCTGAAAAAGTTGTTCTGTTCATGGGCATAAGCAAGTTTTCCTGAATCGGGGTATCTCTCAGCATTCCTCACCACTGCCCTTCACTTTTCAGGCTCTATTAACTCACTTTGGAACTGAGGATGAGGAAACCTGTGACTAGATTTCTGACAGGAAAATGGTCTCTCCTGACAGGCTTTCTGAAGGAGGTCTGTACCTTTAAATATTCATTAAGACTTGCAAAGACTCAGGAATGAGATCAATTCCATATACTTTATAGTAAATTGTAATTACAAACTAAGAATAGGCAGAATGCGTGTTTCTTTTATAGTCTCCTTATTTTATAAAAAACCATAAATAACTACCTACTATTTCATGTTATTGTTTACAGGAAACTGCAAGTATATAGTTAAGACAGAAAATCATGGGGTTTATGCCAACTATGCTTACAGTAATCTTGGGTAAAACACATTTCTTTGTTGTACACTCTTCAGATTTTGGCCACACTGTCTTAGCTGAATTTCCCTGCAAACATACTGCTTATGTTGTTGTACTTAAGCATGCACACTCAGCTGTCCTGTTTTTCAACTGAAGACTGAAATGAAGATAGCCTTTTGCTAACACTTGTTCTCAGTGCTATTTTACTGTATCAAGACTTGCCCTTAAATAAAAATATCCAAAGTTTCCATAAAGATAGTTAAAATAATAGATCTACATTTTTAACAAACTTTTTTTATCTTTGCCACATCTGGTATCATATAATGCAAATTTCTTTAGGTGATGGTGAGGAGTGAAATCATCTCTGTCTAGGGAGTTAAATGCTATAAGAAGCATCACTGCTGCCTGCTGGCATGCACTATAGGAGTTTCGACTTCAGTCAGTGTGAAAATTGTGTACTCCCAGTCAGCTCTTCCGATTCCCTTGCCTGTCCCAGAAAAACATAAGGCAACCTGAAAAGCTACAAGAAGGAAGGAAGGAACCAGGGTTTATGCATACTCTTTGAAGGGATTGCAATCTGAAGAGGTAGTAAATTTTTGCCCATTTAGTTCAAAGATATAAACAGACTTGTGTTAACTTTAACTCTGAATTAAGTCCTGAACTCTTGTAACTTCTTATTAGCCAGTGAGGTAGAGTTTAGGATTTTCTAGTACCTACAGTCTACGATATTTAGTAGAAGCCTGTATAAACCAAGAGAAAATGTATGCTTCAGATGCTAGTTTTCAAGGATAAATCACTCATAAATGAATGATCTTTGAAAAATCTGATTTTCTTTCCAGATTCAATTTGTAAACAAAATAAGGCAAACAAAACACAAACAAAACCCACAAACTAAACAAAACCCAAAGACACCCCACCAGCAAGGAAATTCTTGCAGTCATCAAGAATATTCTAGGAGATGAACAAGAGTTCTAAGCATCTCCCACATCTCGATGCAATGGAAACTACTAGAGAAGAAAAGTAAAAGCTTTATATCTCCTGTGACAGAAAATGAGCCAATAAAGCATAGGCTTAAGAAAAAGACAAAATGTAAAGAAAAAGTGATGTAAGATCTGGTCAGTGAAATACTAACATGGAGGTTTGCTTGGTCAAGGTTGCTTATCTGGAATTCGTCTTATGCAGGTTTTTGTCAGAAACTACAATTAGAACACCTTTTTTATCACTCAAATGGTAACTCTCACATTCATAGTAATATTTGGGCACACTTCATAGAAATAGCTTTGAATTGTCTTTCAATCTTTACTCAAAAAGCCTCATGTCTGGGATTTACCTTTTAAAGCTTGTCCATCTTACTAGCATCTACCATGGAAGTGAAAGCAGCATACATGCACAATGAGAGTTTTATTTATTCTGACAGTATTTACTGTACTTCAACTACATAGAGTAGGAGACTAACATCTGACATTCTGAGATGGTTTAAGGAAAACTTAATTCCATCAATAAATTTAATGCTGTGCATTTGTGCTTGCAATTATTTGCAGCTATTCTCAACATTTTTCACACACATAGTTTAGCACATTAGCACACACAGCCACATAACCCACGTACTGTCACTGCAACATTTTTCATATTACTGTCTAACAAGTTTCTGAGGTTTACTTGTTTTAATTTTTCTCCAGTGCAGGTATTATAAAAATAAATATTTAATCCTTTTGTCCATTTGCTCCTTTTAATCCTTATGCATGGAAATTTCAGTTTCAGTATGAACCTTGCCCAACAGAAGTCTGAAAGGTGAGCATGCAATTGTTAATTTTAAATTGAACTCAAGCAATCATCCTGTAAAAGCTTTTTGTAGACAGAATCCATTAATAGTACTATAGTGTAATAAGCCTACAATAGGCACTCTTATGTTTTATTTGCAAACTAATTTTCTACTGGTGAATAAAACAAAAGCCATACAAACAGGCTATAAAATTACATTTACATTTTCAAGAGCTGAAAAAGGTAAATCCGCTGGAAACATCTTTGTTTCTATTGCATATGCATCCATTTGGCAAAATTTATTATGACATGCTTTCTTACTTTCTGTATTCTCACCTTCCACTTGCTGTAACTTTCAATTTTCAGTTGTATTATAAAGACAACTCAGCCTGTGGCATTGGATGCAGCCATCCAGTGCTATGCTATCACATCCCATAAAGCAAGGGACATTCTTGGTGCCATAATAGAGGAGGGGGAAGGGCCTATCCCTCCCAGTAAGTCCACCTCTGATACCTGAGTCAGCAACCTGTTCTTCAGTTTATTAAAGGTGTATTCACATTAAATTGAATTTCATCTTTGTCACTAGTGGTACACCTTCATAATTCACAATTCTTATGACTCTTGCTTGCTCTGTCTTTTTCCTTTTGGAAGCCTCATATGCTATCTTGTCTCTGTGTCAGAGTTTTTGCATATGTGTGTTAGAAGGTACTGTCCTCCCTGAAAATTTCATAATCTAAATAAGGCTATGATCCTGATACCTCTTCCCCACTCGACAAATATGGAGCAGAAAGACTATGTTTTGCCAGAAGTCACAGAGAAAAGAGAGAGAGAGCCAAGAGCCACGAATGGATTTCTTACCTCCGAAGTCAGTGCCCTAACCACAAGCCCAGCTTTCTTTCTTGCTAATGTCTTGACATCTGTATTATAAACCTGTCTTGTGAGCAATGAAACCAGTTAGTTGTGATCATCTGAACAGCACAAACCCAGTAACACTACAGGCAGGTTAGGCAGCAGACATGCTGCTGAGAAGCTCAGCTGTATTACAGTCAGGGGATAGGTATAAACACAACAGAGGGCATGCACACTTTGAAATGCATTTCCACTCAGGCAATTAACTGTGTGGGTGGGAACTTTAGCACTGTCCCTCTTTTCCTAGTGTTACTACGTGAGTTTGGGATGAGCATCTAAAGACAGCATACCGTTTTGGTTTATTTCTTTAATATATCCTATATGTGATTACAGCTCTAAAGGTGGGAGAAAGCAAGACAAGGGTGTGAGTATTCTGAGTCCACCTGGAAGTATTCTTGGATAGGAATAAACTACATTTGTCCTTTCAGTATACTCCACATAGTCCTGAGAATGGGAAAAACTGGCACGTAGCTGGCTCATGAAGGAATGAAGGGGACCACAAGTTAAAAGATGTTGGCAGACCTCAGCCAAATCTGAATCTCAGATCAGGGAAACAGGTCACAATAGTCAGGTTTTCTTAAAGCTCATTAAGAGTCAGGTATTCTGTGTAGTAACTATTGTATAGACTTCAGCTATGGGAGCAAGTCCAAAGCATGCTTTACAGGGTCCTTTGACTTTCACTAATGTGTTTTTTCCTTTTTTTTATCCTGAGGGAAAGGCCAGCAGCCAAAGTAAAGTCTTGTCTTGAATCCTTCTGAAGAATCTGTGAGAAGGAATATCTATTCTATTTTATTTCTCGTTTATTTCAGCATAGATTGGAATCATACCTGATTTTTTTAGTCCTGGCTAAAAAATAAACCAAAGCTTTCTATATAACTTACATGAAATTTGATTGCTTGCTTCTATGTGGAGTATTTAAGAAGATGAGGAAGGTGAGTCTGTTAATTCATTAACGTAACTCTGTTAATCTTACTGAGGGAATTAAGGCTAAAGATTAATGTTACTCTGAACACATTAAAAATCATAAGTAGAGGTACTAAAGTAACCAGAGACTGGGAAAATCTCTCAAGTAAAGCTGTATATATTGTGAGCAAAAGCACAGTACATTTGTGTTTAGAGCAAATTATTCTCATTAGTATTGGTCACTAATTCTTCATTTTCAACCTGTTCAGTACATCTGTTAATTCACTGTCTCAGAACTGAATGAGCCCTGGGGAAAAACAATGTTTTTCACATGTTCAGTGTTTTGATATCTGGCTTTCATGGGTCCAAAACATCTTATTTCATAAAACATATAGGAGTAACATTCCTGATAATTTCAGTGGGATACAAATGGAAAATTCCAGTAGAGGCATTTTAACTAAATCCTACCAAGTCCTGCCTAACTTTCCTTGTATCATCCCTGCTGCAGAAGGGAAGTTCTCATGTATCTCAATAGTGGGTAGAACATATCCAGTAGATGTGGTCTCCAGACAGGGACTGGTAAGAGTTTTCAGGTTACCACATCAGCCAATTATGTTTCGTGCTGAAAAACAGAGAGGACTAGAAATCTGGCAATGATGGCTGTTGCACACTAAATGGTCAAAACACATAAAACCTACTGCTGAAATCAGGCATTTAGGAAAAATAAGCAAGATTTCAGATTTTCTGTGCAGCTTTAATTCAATCTGCATGTGCTTGTCTATTATGACATGCTGTCCAATTATATAACTCTACTGTATATTTTCCACTTGACTACTATCTTAGTATTCAGTTTTCCTCCCTCTTTACTGTTCTTATTGCTGTGTGGCCTAATGTATTATTTACTCACCACTTGTCAAATCTTGTCAGAGGACAGAATTATTCATTGCTTTGGGACGTGCTACAGTACTAAGTGCTTCATAGGTATTAATTAGTTCATTTTCACAACAATCCTTTAATGCTTTTCTTTCAGAGGCAGGAATGAGGCATGGGAAGTAAAAGGTCAAAGCATCTATTGATTTTGAGTACCTAATAAAAGACAGGCACAATTCTGCAATATTTAGCATCAAGAGCATCCCAGCCAGACCGCTTTTAATATTACCTGGAAGTACAGTTCTCAATGTCTAACAATGCTGCAGATCAGATTCCAAGCTCTTGATATTCTAACTTAGGGCTGCTGTAGTCAAACAAAGCTTGGACTAATGGACCCAGGTATTTCTGTTAGCCTTTCTTCCTGCATATGGAGGTAATAGTTGCAGAGGTTGTATCTAGTAACACAAGGGACCAGTCCAATCATTCTGTAAATGCAGGCAATTAATACCATATTAGTTTGTACAAAAGGCATAGCTGACATGTAGCAGCCAATTTAGAGGCAGAAAGATACCCCTTAATGAACTCACCCATCTCAATTATGACATGTAGATGTTAAGGCTAACAAGCTCCTGAGGACAATTGACTTTAGCAGCTGCATTTTGGAAGCCGTTAATGCCTTTTACATGTTCAAATTGGGCTGAATTTTGCCAGTGGTCATACATCTCATATGTAATTGGTATATGGCAAGCATCTTTTGTAACCATATTACCTAGCTGTCTAAACGCTTACTTCACACTTGAATGTGGATAAAAATAAGCCTAAAATATGTGAAAATAATGTTTGACATTTTAGATCAGAAAATTAAAATTGTTAACAGAGCATGTAAAGTGCCTCTAAAACTTAAAGAAATTGAACATCTACTGAGAGGAAATATTAACTTCAAGTATTCACATAATCAGAGTGCAGAACTGCAGCAGTAAAATAGCTAAAAAACACTTCTTCATATTCCAGAATAGTCCAGTGTCTTTCTATGGTATCATCAGGATGCATTTTTGACTCTGGGAACAAGTGAAATAAGAATGGTAAAATAGTTTGATCTCAAAATAGCGGTGTCCTCTTGCACTATTTCAGTACCTAACCTTAGAGGATGCTTTTCTATGGTGCTAAACTAGAATTACAGAATCTCCAGGATTGCAGAATTACCAGTTGTTTGTATGTTGGTCCCAGATCTCTGTTGCTATGCAGTCTGTGCACACTAGCCCTCACAGAATTATGGTTCATAGAGGAATTCATTACTATTGTTTGCTCACTGATGCTAGCTCTCTATGGCTCCCTATACCCAGGAAGAATGGTTTGGCAACTGAGGTCCTAATTTTTGTTCCTGATTAGAAAAGGGGCCTCTGTCCCAATTACACAGATTCAGGTGGGAGAACTGAAAAAAAAACCAAAACCCCAACCCATACATACTATATCAAAGTAGGGAGGAATTAGAAAGAATCCCCTCCTGAGCTGGGTTATGTGCTTAACCCTAAAATGTTGTACACAAAAAGCAAAACTACTGCCAGAAAAAAAAAAAAAAAAAAAAAAAAAAAAAAAAAAAAAAAAATTTTAATATTGTCCCATTTTAAAAATTTTTTTTTTTG